>JAYMTF010000959.1:0-27834 GCA_036897485.1 Pelargonium nanum | reverse complement strand
TTTTGGGACAAAAAATTTAGACAAACAGGACACTCATTTTGGGACGGAGGGAGTATAAGACAAGATTTTGAAATATTATTATACCTTAGGTCTATATATTGCTAGAGTTTTTGGAAACATTGATGCCTTTTGGTTCAGTTGTAATCATGAATACGTAATATGGCTAGTGTCGTCTTTACTATTTTGAGAAAAATTATAGAGAAGTTTGTGTTTACACTCTCTTCTATTCTCTAAGACACTCGTAATAAATTTTAGGGATACTAATTTATCATAGAAAAGAAAACTCATTTTGAGGCAAAGTTTTTATGTCAATAGTGATAAAGACAATTTACCTCAAGTACATAAATGGATTTCAAACAAATAACTTCCCAAGGCAATTATATTGTGTTTTGCAGATATTTATTAGTGGACTGAAGACATTTATTGTAGTGAAAAACATCTTGTAGCAAAGACATTAACATTTTAGGACATTTATTGTAGTGAAAAACATCTTGTAACTAAGACATTAACATTTTAGGTTTCAAATTATGCATGTATTGATGTACATTGCATCAATAATAACCTGAACAGCAAATCACATCCTCAATTGCAAACTGCATATGCAAAGTAGAGAGGGGGAAAAAAAACATTTCAGTTTAACTACTTACAAGGGAATGTCTTAATCTTGGGCAAACAAAAAGTTAATGAGTTCTACAAATGTTTCATCGTCACAGGACCCACTCATACGAGGGTCCCGCACGTCGTATAAACCCTCAACAAGCTGGCATCTATTAATGCCACATATGTACATGTAATCTATGTATCCAATGGTTGACCAGGCATTTGAGTTATCTACAATACTATTGTTTTCAGCCTTGGTTGCGTCGCTATTTCTCCAATCTTCAGCCCACTTTCCTGTGCAGCTCCATGACATCACTGACTGAAGGTGCGATGGTTTTCCGTTTCCCCAATGGACATTGAATCACATAGCATTTAGTCCAGATAGCACATAGTTGATCCATTAGCTTAAATCAAAACCAGCTTCTGCATTTATCGCGTATAGCAACTTCGACTCCAATTGTTCTTTGCTGAATTCAGACACATTAAGAAGATGAATGCATAGCACAATCGAGATGCAAACATGAAACAGCTTACTTAATTTACGCACTAACAGATTCTCTCATGTCACTCAAAGCTATAGCAGGCAATTCGGGCTGCGGACATTAAGTGGGTCGGGTGAAAAAGAAAAAAACCTCATGCTTCGTATTTTACAACTAATTATCAGTTCTAACATTTTCCACTAAATGGCGAGATACGTTGGAACTGACAAAAAGTTTACCGATAAAAACATTGTGGCCCGCATTGCCAGGTATATTCAAAACTACCACTAAATGGGGAACTTTAGAAAATAATCCAAAACCTTCTATGCTAACAAATAGATGCTAGGAGATGGACAAACCTTCTATATGGTGGAAGTTTCAAGAGATTCATGCAAGTAGCTGATGTTGGCAATCTATCAACAGCTTCTTCATTAGAACTGCCTGCAGTCCTGTAAAACGAGTCCAGCAGATTGTCATACAAGGAGTTAAGTCTAAACTTTCTAAACCGGTGAATCAATTTCCACATTCACTTTTACTAGATTAAACTTTGCCATCAGGCACATCACTGTCACCTTTGTATGCAAAATATAGGCTCAAGATATTTGAATCCAAGAAGCGGTCCCCGAGAGCAGCCAGTGGCAAACCTGAAAAGAATGAACTTACAATTATTGTCTTTCTGAGGTTCAACGTGGTTTAAAGCAAAACATCTACAAACAGTCAACGGCCCTAATTACAGATAATATAAAGTAATAAAACTCACTTCAGAAATTTCTTTTGATTCTCCAGTGAAAAACTTTTCAGAACCTCCCAGAACATCTGAATGACATGGTGCTCCTGCCAAAACAAAAATTAAAGATGAGTTTGCAATTTCCTCAGGAATCTAGTAAGATTTTTTTATGGAAAACATCTGTACAAAATGAATCACTACAAAAGAATCAAATATCCCATTTTCATAGGGACCAAATAACGTAAATTTGAGGTACATATATGTATCTTTGTAATGCACTGCCTTCCATTCAAACGGCCAAGGACTATAATACACATATGGGGTAGCAATCCAAAAATAGCGACAAAAAAAATTAGAGGCCTAATGCATAGCCCTAGCTGGAAAGCACATGCTACCATTTTAACAAGAATAAAAAAATGAGAACATCTGAAGCAAGATCAAAAACCAAGATGGCATCACTATAGTACCATAAATGTCCAGATTAAACACATTCCACATGACAAAATAAATTAAATATCTTACACTATGATAGCCACCAGCATAATTTGTGTGGACCCGCAGATCATCAACATCCAAGGAGTCAAGTGAACCTGATATCAGAAGCTGTAAAACAAATTCATCAATCAAAATATATTAACCTCAAGACATAACATAAGATTTTTAACGTAGCTCTGAATGTCTTTCTACAAGCATAATAATAAGGATCTTTTCAAATGAGGAAGTCTTTATGTAGATGATTCAAATGTTATCATGTTAAGCGGGAAAAAAAAAAGGATTATTCAACAGGTATAGCTGTAAGATCAAAACAAAAGCAATAAAATAGTATGTCGAAATGCGAGGCTATATTTTACTCAAGCAAAGAATAGCTATCTATCAACTTAATGATAATAGGAACTACAGAACAAACTTATAACAAAATAAAATTTTCAAAGATAATTTTGGAGTCATATATTTGGGAAGTGTAACATAAAGGTAAGGCAACAAGAGATGGTTATACCCCTACAACGAAAAAATAAATCATTGTAAAGGCCGTCCCTTGAAACACCTGTTTATGTAAAGGGACTTGGTCAAAAGTATATTCTATATGCTGAAACGTATGTAAGAGATCATATGTAATCAGACTCCAAATTTGCACTGCGGACATTATTAATGATAAAGGCTACTCTGCAGGCTAGAGGTACTTCATATAACCTAAGAGAAAGTTAAATGCTCTGACACATGTACAAACTACAAGAGGCTATCATCAACAATGTAGTTAACTATCCTTATAATAAGAATAAAACCATCAGTCTTACTCTTAGCACGCTAAACTAAAAAGTTCATTATTTGAACATCAAAGAACTGTATTTTATCTAATTAGGACATATTTTCACAACCAATTCTTCTGATCTTAGTTTTTTTTTCTTCAAATAAAAAGTGAGTAAAGTGACACACATATACATGGAAAACTGAAGTTTAATAAATACCTGAAGTTCATGCTCATTAAACATATCAATCCAGTCTTTCGGTATAAGTTGTTGAAATCCCTTCAAGAAATTAGAACTTTGTAGGCGTATCTGAAAGTAAAATCATCCCAAATTATTATGAATACACAGAGAAGAAATAATCTAATATATGGAACCTAAAAGAACATAAATGAAATTGAAAGGAGCACTACCTGAATATTCAATCGGTGATTGGCAACAAGATGAATGAAAGTAATGACATTCTCATTAGTAACGCGTATATTTTTTCCTCCAGGAAGTAGTTCTTCTTCTGTTTGCTCTCCGTATTCATTATTTACAATTACAAAGTATAGTTCTAGCTCTGAGATATCACCTTCAAAATGCTGCAGTTCGCATAATGAAAGAAGAAAAAGTGAGTACATACTACTAGGGTTATATAGATAACATGATTGCTACAGCAATCATTCTGTTTTATTTCAAGTTTTTGTGTTGATTTTCTAGATGTTCTTTTTTGCCACCTATCCTGCTCTACTTTAGGGATACTCCAACCTAAAATCAGCAACTGACCAATTGGACCCAAGCAACAAAGGTTTTCAATAAATCTACTGCGACGTTTTGGTAAGAATTTGGCATTTTCAGGAGAAATACCACTTAGTCTGACCATCCTATAACTTGTGAAGAAATTTGAAAAACTAAACTTATTTAATCTTTAAGTTTTCAGATGCCATATCTGCAAGATGAAAACATTACCTTCAAAAAAATAAGATGGCGGTATAATTCTGGGTCCAAGGAAGGCAAGTCATTCAAATAGTTATACCTTATCAAGCAAAAAACAATATCAGTATAAGAGGATGCAATAAGAGATTCCACAACAAAAATAGGGCATGCTTAGTAATAAAAGTCAAAAATCATATAATGATTGCACAAAACAGCAACAATATACAGCCAGTAAGATGCAAATTAGCACCTCTTGTAAATTCCTTTATTCTTTGTCTGAGAACCAGCCTTTCATTTGAAATGCTGGATTTGAGGGAAATTAGAAGTTTGGATAACCCTAGAATTTGGATTAAAATTGTCTCAAATCCAATAGCATTCAAAACATGCCTACAACAAGGGATTTTAAATGAGAACTCTTACCACGTCATTTGAAGTTTTATGGTTTTCCAAACATTAACATTTCAAATTCACAATTCAAATGATTAATTTCAAATCAAATCCAAGTTCCCAAAGGCAACCTTATTTTCATGAAATCCACACCATATACTCAACACATTAATATTAGATTACAAATGATGAGTGATAAACTATTTACAGATGTAGAAACATCATAATCTGTACAGCAAACATCTTTTTTATTATAAAAAAAATGCGAAACAGACATATATAAGCCACTAGCACTCTGCAACCTTCAAAAGAACAGTTCTTTAATAAACTATGATTGATATGGATCAATAGACCACAACCATAGCCTTCAGTGAAAAGTAATTAAAGGCATATTTGAACTGTAGAAAGCAGAAAATCATACTTCTGTTTTAATTTGCTCAAAAAGAATGTTGCAAATGGAATGTCAACAAGAATCCCTTCAAACATGGCCTGCAAGAATAAGATTAACATGATGTCACATCAGGAAACACCGTTGACGGTCGAGATTATCTGCCAAACAGTTGGACTCCAATTTAGGTGCATGTGTGAGTGTGGCCAAATTACACATATGCAATATGCATATCTAATCAATGCATGGTAGTATGGATAGACTGAAAAGAATCCCAACATTGCAATTTAGTGAGAAAGCAATCAGATACCGCTACATATATGTTGGGAGAACATATAACACATGAAACAAAGATATTAACAGCAATAAGCTGTTTTTTGAGTTAACTTGTCCCATGCTGAGCATCAATAAAGAGAAGGTACAAGTAAACATATAAATAAAATAATAATCAAAAAAAAAAAAAAGACATCATACCTTGGAAAGAAGAGTACCCAGAAAATGGAAAAATTGGAGGTGCTGCTCATGTATCATTCCCGACCCAGGATTAGGGAATAGCAGGTGATCAGCGGTTTCCTAGATGCACAAACACAAGGGGAAAAAAAGGTCAAGATAGCCAGATAAGAGGCCAGATATATTTTTCCATTTTCCTTCACCACAGTGGATATATTTTATAGGAAAAATGTTCTTTCCATTCTACTCAAGCCGACACCCATAAAGAGCTTTTCAATTGCAAGATTAAGTGGCTAAATATCTATCCTTCAATAGGCAGGAAATTCTCCATGCTCGGGTTCATTCACAATCCCAAACTCTTACAACTTGGTGTAACAAGTATCAAGCTTGATTATGATCTTAAGCCATCACGAAGCATGAAAGCAATAATTGCAAACCCTATATTTTCTCCTATTTTCCTAAGTAAAGCCATATAGACCCGTTTCTTCGTCCTCAGTCAACTTCCATACCAACCAAACGAATAAAAGTTCATGTGGTTTTCTTCTTTATCTCCAGACCTAGATGATAATTATAACAACACAAATATTATATTTTCAAACAACAAATTCTTCTAGAGGCAAAGTTAGAATCAAAGACAATATTCCAGCCACCTAAGAGAAAATAGACAGGAAGAAAACATTTAAGAATAATATCTACTCTCTACTACAGCATTGCTGTCTGCTCAATAGCTATACCACCAACATATCAATGGAATAGGGTAGGAACTCTGGATCCTTTATTGAATTCATAAACTATACCAAGAGAGTAACTCACAAGAGTTGCATGAAGAAAAAGATTGAGAAACTAATGGAATGAAAAAGAAAATAACCTTAAATAACCCATACTGCACATCAAAGGCAGCTCGAGCAATGTTCTCCATAAAATCTTTAAAAATTCCACCACCATCAATGCCAGCCTCTTCTACTCCAAGTTCATTGATAAATGTCACACGAATCTGCATGTCAACAACTATAATTTAACTAATTGGAGCTCAGCAATGTCAGATCATCCACTTCCTCTATAATGGCAGTTAAGACTAAGAGTGCAACAGAGTAAATTCCAGAAGAAACAAAAAGTCCAAATACATAGTGACTAAAAATAGAAAAGGACATTACCAATCCTCGAAGATCCTCTTCAGATAATGCACTCATTTGATTATATGCATCTTCTAGAATGTGATCCCTCCGTATTCTGAACCGGTTTCTTGTAAAAACTGCATGAGATCCATGTCTTTGCCTTGCCGCCGCTAATTGTGACTGGTATAATAATCAAAACAAAATACTCAAATAAATCAAACAAATAAGAAATGATAATTGAAGGCACAATTGATAACATATCCTATCCTTCAATATCCAAGACATAACAGTTAAGGACCAAATGCAAATTTGCCTCTGGAAACCACTTACTGCAAAAATCTTTACCCTGCTTGTAAAGGGTATCAGGAAAGGAGCTTGCTTTAATATGTCATGGGCTCTGGTATTTTCCATAACAGCCTGCAAAAGGACAAACAAAAAAAACACAAATTTGGAAGCAGCACCAAAAGAAGACCTCGAGAATAAGATGCAAAAGAGAAGCCATTAAGTAATACCTGAGAAATGAAAAAATCATTGACACCATCAGCATGAAAATCACTGGGGGGTGCGAACTGTCGTCTGTTATTCCAATCTTGAAGCTACAGTAACAGTTTTACATGATGAATTAGCAGTGCAAAACAGAGTATGATATTATTTATGGACCATTTTTATGGTCAAGGCCTGGACATTTCTTCTCCCTTGATGAACAATAAGTAAGGCTATCACAATCCGCCATCAATCAGAACATATAACCATCTGGATCTCCCGGCGAGCATGGCGCATGGCATTGTCATCACTCATGTACCAACCATGTCCGGGGGATCAGAGTTGTTACAGTAAGCTTGGAAAACCATAAAAGTTGCCGTGCAAATATGCAATCATGAGGGACAAAAGAATTTATCAAACTAAAATCAAGTTCCGCAACTTATACTTGCACGCACCTGTGAGAGGAGATCAGATGCCAAAATGCTAACCCTGTGCTGAATGAATTCTACAGGGTTACTCTTATGAGCAGAGGTATTACTGAGAAGTCTTCCTGAATTAGAGGGTGACTTGGGATCTGTCCAAAGGAGCTGCCACAAAGCCTGCACAATTGAATCCACACTCAAATTTAAGAGCATCCAGCCAAACTTTGATAAATGACCACAAAACATCAACAGGATCTGAGCATATGAGCTGTCAATGTCAGGCACAAGGACATAAACTTTTCCTTCGCGAATTATTAAACACAACCCAGCCAAGCTAATATTTTTCTCTCAGGACACAAGTAATGAGGAGATGCATTCTTTGTGACGTGGACATATATAGATTCTTCAACAAGAACTTACTTGTCTTAGTATAATAATAAGACACTTGATATCCTTTAATGTCAGAGGCTTCTCCCTCTCATAGAACTCCTCGTTATCCACTATCATGAGCATGTGCCTGAAAAGCCATGTGTACAGCAATTTATACATATAGTTAAGCCAACCCCAAACAACTATAGATTCAGCATTACAATAGTACACAAAACGAACCAATAATAAGTACATTATTATTTTACGATCTCAAAGAATAAATCCACACACAAATAAAGGCAGTCTTACTTGTACACAGGGCAGAAAACTGCCAGAGGTAATAGCCAACCAGGCGCATCTCCTGATAGATATGGTAACTGTTGTGACAATAAGGACCATTTTTGATTCTCATGGCAGCGCTTCATAAAATTCCAAAGCACAGGAACAAGTTCAGTTCTGTAAGCTAAAACTGTCATGATTCGATCAAATGGTAAAGTGTTGAATGTGACATGCAGAAAAGCACATGCAGCACCAACAGCTGCCACCTCTCTATCATCTGGTCCATCATTCTGTGAGCCACTGACATGTGAAAGCCCTGCAAATAACACATTGGTCTGCTCCAAAATACAAAATTTCAAATTATGAAATTCCAAACTTTTGCTTTAAGATTATGGTAAGTTAATGTAAATATCACTTTGGACAATATAAAACATGAGAAAATGTCTTGGCTTACCAACTGCAAAAGAAAGTGTGGGTCAATGGCATTGGATATTTGTTTCTCCAAGTCACTGTTCAAAACTCTCTCGGTTATCTCATCACTGGCCGCCATATCCTCATCAACTAGTATGGAACCTGAAATCCATATAGCAGCAAGCATACACACTTCAATCAATCAATTCAAAAGCAAATGGTACAAGGTACATGTGACATCAGCAAAAGAAATTAACATGGTAAAATACTAACAAATAAATACAGCTCAATTGAAACGCGATTAAAGCATACTTTCTTTACTTTCTTTGCTTGATCTTATCAGAGGAAGTGCTTCTAATAACACTGTTGCAACAGCTGCGAGATCCCTAGCCTGTGTAAATAAAGAAGAGAGGCCATTCAACTTCAAAAGTTAACTGGATTAAAGTACACTGAAGCTTCATGCAATAAGCAAGTTAACAACAATGTAAACAATGAACAATATCCATCAACAAACAAAAGCGGGCTACTTGTTTCCTTCTTTACACATAAATAGTTTGCCTTATGTCACTTAATTAAGCATATATATATCATTTTCACTATTACTGTCCATATTACTCGGAGAAGAGGCAGATCATGTAAATCAATATAGAAAGCCAAAACTGCCTTGTGTCTGCAATTTCAAGTATGAATATAAATTGAGAGTTCAGACAGCAAAGGTTCTCGATCATACATGTATAGAATGATTAGAATCTAATATCTTGTGAGAGGATTCAAAAGTAATTCTATATACACTTGATGACCATGATCATTTCTAATATACAATATAGATCAATGAGTCCAAAAATAGGAAAAACTTACAAACTATTATTTAAGTTACTTACCATTTCAAAAGAACAATCTGGCTGAGATAAAGCAACCCCCGCAGTTTCCAATATATTTCCAAGAAGGCATGCATAACCAGGAAACTCAACCGATGTATCATTAGGCAATACATTAGCATGATTTTTCACACATATTGCCATCTGATGAACATAATGTTGGCTCAGTTCCCGTGTTGCAAAAACCTGGATCACAAAATACACTCCAATAATTACATGCAACAACCCTTGTTAATGACAAAACAAGGAACACTTCAATAAACAAATGGCAATGGAAATGACATTAAAGCCTATTTGCACAAGAAATAATAAACCAAGTATGCATAATCGATAACTTGTTGACACAAAACAACAGGAACAGCATAAACATAAATGTGTCGACTTCATAAAGGTGGTTAATTTAAGCACCAATATTTCTGAATAAGCAATGGGAAAAAATGACATTTGACCAAAAAAAAAAAGCTTATATATTTTTTTACCTCTTTCAAATAGGGAAAAAGCCGCCACAAGAATGGAACTGTAAGAATAAGGGATGAAAAACTCCACTGTGGATCAATAATTGGGCAAATGCATGGCTTCTGACCAATGTGAGAAACCATTAGGGCAAGAACACGCTCCAAAGAAGATGCTTTGGTTACAAAATTATTAGTCCTTGCACTGTCCTGCAAACCAAATCACAGCATAGAGGCGTTACAAAGAAGAGATGGGTGGGTGTCAAAGGGTCGACATGGCAAAAGAATAATCCTCATGTGTAGGACATTAACAAAAATGCAAAATTGAGATCTAAAGGCTTCGAATAGTAGCTTATAATAGCAAAAACACACCAATATCACCAAATTTGTAGTTCATAAATCAGTCACTCAAGTGACTTGAGTAAAACATTGACGAAAATGCAAAATTGAGATCCAAAGGCTCCAAATAGTGGCTTATAATATATAAAATATCACCAAATTTGTTGTTCGTAAATCAGTCGTGATACCATGTCAAACAAACAATGTTACAATAATATATGAATGAAGCCTCAATATATATAATATCAACAGAATATTCTTTCCTCCTTTTTGACACCACAATGAATAAGGTGTAGTTTCATGAAACTACAGTACTTGATTTAAACCGAGCCATCCACAATATATTTTTTCTTACCACCAACTTATTTTCCGTATCAACAATAAAGAAGTCAGTGCAATAAAATTTAAATGAAGCATAATTTAAATTAAACTATCGAAAGCCAAAGCTACATGTATAATAAGCATTAAAATTTGTACATAACCTAAGTCGTAGAGCATAAATCACCAATAAACCAAGTCTGTAACAGCGAAAATTGGATTTATCTTCAAATTTCTAAGCCATTTTAAACAACTTAATTGCAAGCATTAATTATTTCTAAAGATGATCTAGCTCCAAGATGCTCCACTCATCAAACCCATGATATGATCAAATGACATAAGAGCATCAAGATATATGATGCTCAAATCAACCTAAAATAGAACATGTTCTTATACTGGAGAACGGAAACAAATAAATTCATACTCAGGAAAAAAAAAACTATTTCTTTTGTAGAGAAGCAACTAATCTAAAAGCTTAAGTTGATAGTTAAAGGTCCAATATTTATTTTGTATTCTAACACGTCCCTTCACGTGCAAACCCGTGGCACATGCACAGGTCTTCTTCTTTGCCTTGTGTGCTGAAATTTAGTAATATTTACTTAGGGCGGTGATAGGACTCGAACTAGTGGCCTTTAGGTCAACAAAACTAATACCATATAGAAGACCAACTCAACTTGATAGTTGAAGGCCCAATATTTATTATATACTAGCATCATTGATTGTCTCCTTAACCTTGGCAAGTGACAACGAGCATGACAGACTGGATATGTTTCAAGATGGGTCACCATAAGAAATTCCATTGAGTAATTCAACTATGGCTTCACTTGCTTTTGTGAAGATAACTTTCAATAGGAAAACAATTCATGTAGATATCATAGTATAAATTTATGTTCATCACTTCACCGGCAGCGTAAATAAATTTCCATCCAAGAATTGAACTACTCTAGACTTCCAACAGGTTATTTCTGATTACAATTGGATTAATTGGAAATGTCTCATTTGGTTGAGTTTTTTTTTTTAAGACAAGATCTATATTGTGCCTGAAATCCAAACTCCTTATCCATATACCCTCCTCTCTACAATTGACTAATCTGTGAAACTTTCTTCCTAGGGATTCCAGTCTGTCAACCACCTACTTTCATGGATGATCTAACATTTAGCCCTTCTATGAAGCTTAACCCGATCTACTAACTCCAAAACACCAAAAACCTAAGCTTTAGTCCACCAATATTACAGAGACCCTCACAGCATTTAAACTTAAAGATCAGCTCGCATCCAACAATCTAGTTGAAAATTAGGTTACAAAATCTCCACACAAGAAACTTCTCAAATACAAAAAAGAAACAAAAAAATAAATCATTTTGAAATGATGAAATCTACAGTTCACAAACCAACATAAATGAACATGACTTTTCAACTAATTGATCAAACCATATTCTAAGGCTAAAGGACCAAACAATCCTTACTATAATCTCAGTCTTGACTTAAGAGTGTAAGACATCTCCGAAATACATATATAATCACCAGACATCAGAGTTCGTCCATACCAAATATCGAAAACCTTGATTTGAGTCTAATAATTCACGTATCAATGTTTTAACTGAAACAACCAGAGTCAAGTAAATGTATCTGCATTCACCTTCAGCTCAATTCGGGGCATCTATTCAATAGAACAAATATTGAATCTAAAGTTCAATTCTAGAACATGCATACTCAAGTAGTTACAAAATTTAATGATCATAGCAGTAGGATTTATACAGAATATAATAATTGGAGGGATAAAACAATTGTGTAGGTAATGAGTTGGCATACCTGGGCAGTAAGTACGATATCTCTAAATAAGGCAAATACATTTCTTTGCATGAGATAGCCAATTATCTTACAAGCCCATGGAAGTGTGGGATCTATTAAAAGTGCAACTGCTTCTAGCAAGAGCGTTGCCGGGCCACGTTCCTCAGGAGACATCAAAAGCTGATCCTTCAATTTATTTCTGTTTAATAAAATGTTAAATAAGCAATGGTTGCATTAGCAATGCCACATGACACACACTCATGCATACTGCTTATAGCTGAATGATTCAAATATCAGGCACAAAATGCTTTCACATTTCTTTGGTTTCAAATTCCAAAATATATATATATATATATATATTGAAAAAATGATGAAGGAATCGCCCATTTATAAATGTGATGACACTGGCTACAGGATGAGTAGAGTAGTTCAGTCTCAACAAATGTGAAATAAAACAGATGCAATTGACTGTCAATTTCAGAAGCATTAACACTCATAACAATTAAATAAATCCAAAACATGGCAATCATGCAGCCTACCTATTTTGGTGTACAGCCCAAATACATGAAAATGATAGTTGCTTCACTCTGTAGTCCACTAAAGAGTGTTTAGAAGAATAATCCATGCCCCCAAAGAGGCTCAGAGTATTTCCTGTGACATATTCAGACCACTATTAATAACATCATATGAAGTTCTAGCATCAAAATGGACTGACACAATGACATGACCAAAGAGAAAAGAAATGTTGTGATGAAAGTCAAGGTATTAAACTTAAAGTTACAGTTTTTAAAATAAAAGTAAGCTGAAGCAAACACTTCTACGTCAAGCATTGTGCAGAAAAGGACAACGGAAATGTGCAACTTGGTCCAACAGCCAGGATTAGATGTTGATGCACCCGATTATGTGCAGCTGATCACATAATAAATGAACCAGGCAATGTTTTTAAGAGAGAAACAATGAAGCAGAGACCCAACAAAGATACAAATAGCCACATGCATTCATGATATAGCCTTCACAGAGTAGCCGATGCAATTATAATGGTTATTGTCATGGAGTTATACAATTTCAAGAGGTTTTGGAGGATTTAGAGCAAATAAATTTTTACTTCTTTGATACTATCACATTATGTTTAAAAGATTCTTAATTTCATAAGCTTTTCTGAAGTTTATAAACAAGTGGAAAAAAGGAATTTCACCCTTGGGAGCAAAGACCTATATGTGCAGCATTGGATTTTACAATAAAGCAAGAGCTCATATAGATACATCTAACACACACATTTATACTCTGGCAGAAACATATAGTGGATTAATAGACAGGGTGGAATACAGCATCAAGACAGAAAAAATACACATTTATATACAATCAAGGGTCGCAAAATTAATGTCAATTACACACACACAAAAAAAATATTCTCAAACAACTGGTTCAATATACAATTACTAAGTAGCAAATAGGAATACAGATGAGTTACCGCCATCTTGGACAAACTGCTCAAGTAACCGACATGTCTCCACAAGGACCAAACAATCACTAACATTATGTGCATTGAAGAAAAAAAGCAACTGCCGGAGGAAGTCTGAATCTGGACCAAAACAATGCCTGAATGCAGAGAGCATGAGGCCATTTAAGAATATGACAGCGCAAAATTAATGAGAAACATTACCAGAGGAAATGAACTTTTACACAATATGTGAGTCTAAACCTGATAATGAGATCTAACAGAGATACCTGTCAACATTCTGGCAGTGATTCCCATAGCTAATATAGAATTGCTCCCGCACCTTAGAATGTTCACCTTTAACCACCTTTCTCCCTCTGAAGCATTTCTGTAGCTAGTAATTAGTTACAACTTTGCCATAATACAATGAAGTTTTGACAGCTAAACAAAGCAACTATTGGACTGAGTCAGATACTAGCCGCATGTGTTCCAAGTCAAATAGAAAGGACAAACTGTGTGATTACCACATCATAACTAAACAAATCTTTATGATTATCTAAATATTCATTACAAATTACAATGGCACTTAACGAAAATCACCTTCTCTCATCTTAGAATGACTATCATCTTTAAAAAAACAAACATAGTAAGAAAATCCAATGGATGCATTTACTCACTTATACATAATTGTCTTCAGAGATTATCCTTGCAACAAGAAACTTAAGCTAATGCATATGAAATAATCCCTTGCAACAAAAAACTTCAGCTAATGGGAACGAGCACATTACCCATTTCTGCAGAAATCATTTCTCCAGCACTGTTGGTAATCAAACAAACATACTTAACATTTTCCATTGCCCATTAGTCATTACTCATTAGCAGTAATCCAAACAAAAAATTAACTCAACTAACCAAAAGTGTCCAATCCGAATGTATTGATAGACAAAACAAGACTTATTCTGAGCATCTAAACAAAGTTTCAGATCACTTCAACCCTGTACAACTTAATAACCCATGCCGTAACAAATAGCATTATCATTGAGAGAATGCAGCAACCATATCTTTCGTGTATATACCCATTACGGTCTCTAATCTAAATCCAAAACAACCAAATTCTCATATCGATTGAGCTAAACAAGGTCCAAGAAATTACCTACGAATTCGAATTCAACGTTAAATTGACTTTTCTTTCTAATAAAGACATCAAGAAGCTCAAAACGACACCTGAATTTTGATTGCCGCCGAGTTCTGCTGCCGATGCCACAACCGGCGGTTCCGCTCCAACCTCGTCTGCTCCAGAAGCTTCTGCCTATCCCTCTCCTTGGAACTGCGACCTCCCAAGTCGACTCGCTTCCGAGTGGACGGATCTCCGCTGAAGAACATTCTTCCTCCCGAGTCAAGCCAACCGATTCAACCCGTCAAAACACGCACGAACAGCGCGAAGAGAGGGTCGAGAATCGACGGAGCTGTAGCAATGTTCCGAGTACGCGGTTGCGATGAGAGGTTAATTAAGCCCTAGAAGGGGTTGAAATGGAGGGGAGGTTTTGGTGGACGGCGAGATCGGCGACGTGAAAAAGGTGAGGATCGTGTTTGGTTGGAGAGAAAATAGAGTTGCAGAGCAGAAAAAATGGAAGAAAATGTGGATTTTGGTGTTGGTGGAAGTGTGAGGGAAAGAGGAAGTGGAGAAGAAGGAAAAGAAGGTTGGGGCGTGACGTGACCTGACGCGGATCTTGTGCATAGGCACACTTGGACTTGTTGTTCTCTTGTGAGACACTGTTCCTAAAACGAGAGCAAGGTATCAGCTACTACAAGCCAATTCAATTAGATTTGTTAGGTTCAAACCCTGAGGGGTTGTTGTAAAAAAAATTTGATTTTTTTTAGTTGTCTATAATAATATGTTCGAATGAAAACTGCTATGCCATTGTGGATGGTCAATAACGTGCGCTACAATGTTGTCGTCTTTGAGGTAACTCAGTGAGACGATTTAGGAGGCTCTTGTGAATGATAATTGTTGAGAGTCTTGGTACTCCTTTGTGGGACAAATGTTGAGGGTCCTCCTTTGGGACCTTGTTTTTTTTTTTTTTTTGAGCTAAGTGTGGATGCTATTTGAGTCAGAGAATCTCTTTTTAAGACCTTTTGAGCATTCATGATATGACTTTACATTCTCAACAAACGATCACTTGGACGAGTGATACAACTGTCAAAGTTCAAGGAGATGCACGGTAGTTCAAGTTATATTCAGGTAACAAGGGCGCAACCTGGGGAGTTGAGGTTGTGGCATAAGAGCGGGAACGAGTATCATTCAATCGTAAAAAGACTGGGTTATCTGTTGAAGTGGTGATATATCCCACATCGGATAAATATAAAGTTAAGTGGTTACATATAATGGTGCAAGTGAAACCCTACTAACAAGGTTGACCTTTTAGTATGGGAAGCCCAAGCCATTATATGTAGCCCATTATGAAGTTTAACATTATCGAGACATGAGTGTGACATTAGAGTCTGGTGGAGACTTTTTTATTAGAAAAAATGGAATATTGAGCCAATGTAGAGTGAATGCGTGATGGGGAGTTGAAATTGTGACATTGAGGTTTGTAGCTCATTTCTTCGATCATCGAGGTGTTCTGAAGCTCACTTCTTCGATATTGTTATGAGGTTATGGAACTCTCAAAAGATCATTGAATTTTTTTTTTTTTTTTTTTTGAGAAGTGTTCAATATAAAATCTCGATGAGTGCTAAGGAGATAGCATTCTCAATCCCTTACACAAAAATACCGGACACGCTAAGAGAGCTTGAAGGGTAATAAGTTGTTGGTCTAGTAATTAGGCACATTGTTCAAATATAGAATCTCACTGTTAAACGACAAATGTGAAGTGATAACTCAATGTAAAGATGAGAGAATATAGTCTGACACCAACAAGAAGAAGATAATATCACTTTATCATATTTTGTGCTTATAACATTGATTTACTACCGGGATTCGACTTAGGCTTCAATTGGGAGAAAACTTGTTTTGTAGGATTAGATGTTTAAGAGCGCTAGAAAACCTCATAAAGTCATCGGAAAAAATCTTGGAGTATCATTTGATGAACCCGATGTGACAGAACCTCGAGCGTCTCGGTATAGCACCCTCAAAGAACAAGAATGATAATCAACCACTCGGGTTCATGCAAAACCTCTTTTTAGATCATGACAACCTTGCAAAACCTCTTCTCATAGAACAACCACCTGAGAATTTCTTTTGTTGCTATTGTTTCTCTTTTCTCTCTATTTTGTTTCATATATTGAAGTCCAGCCCATTTTTTAAACATGTTTTTTTATAAGAACCAATTAGTGTTCTAGCTACATAAACTGGGCTGGAAAGCACTTAAACTATAGGGCCTTAATGGCCCAAATTATATTTTTGGTAAAAGCCCACAACTAATTTGGTGCTTCACATTCATTTTTTCCTTCTAAAAATGCTTAAGAGCCAATGGTTTAAATTAGTAACATTTATTTTATTAATGAGTAGTGGAGGACTGGAAGGTACCAACCAACATGAATTATGAGCTTCTAGTCTACACTCTTAGACTTGATAGTTGATTTGGCTAAGTTAAGTTACATTACTTGTTATTTTGATTTATTAAGTTAACTTCAATTCTTAATTTATCAAATTCTAAGTCGTCTATTTAAGTTTATTAGATGCTTCTGAGCTTTTAAGATTTGAGAACATTTTTTTTATCAGCAACGGACATCATACTCAAAGTAACAATGTTTCTCACTCCCCAAAGAGAGCGTCACCCTAAACCCCACTCCACAAATCTCACTTCATACCGTCGACAAGAAGACTCGAACTTGATACCTTAGAGGGCCAATGTTGACGTCCAAAATCATTACCGTTCTTATTAAGTAATGAATATGAGTACCCGTATTTTACCTACGTTAGCACTACTTGCAAGTACTAAATCGTATTCGGCGGTTTTCTTAGCAAGTTGCCCTGCTTGGCCATCCTTCGCGACTTTGATGTTCAATTGTGCGTACGTTACTAAGATTTGCCTAATCTAAAATGAAAGGCAACGTGCTATATTGCACATCATGTTTTTTTAAGCTTCAAAACATCAAATGTTAACAATATCGACCAGTGGATGATTACACTTCCAACCAACTACGCTTGACACATAATTAGAGAATTTAGATAATGCATGGACAGTCATGCTCGCAAAACATCTCACAAAATAAACTCTTAAACTTGTAAAATTATAAGAAAAAACCCGAATGTCACAAATAACAAAACCAAAGGTAATGTCATCCTCCTTATCGGTCTAACTAGCATTTATTTTCAACGATTATAACTATAAAAATAACTTAAAACTCAAATTCCTGGTCAGTCTTGCCGAGTCCACATCCTCCAAGGTTAAGCCAAAAATTAGGTTTTCCTGCAAATAATTGTACCAATTTCATTTGAATTAATTTTTAAGTACTCAGAATTAGAATGTTTAAGTAATTCTAATCAAGCCATCATGCAAGATAAATTATTATCGAGCTTATCAAGATAATATTCATTTGACGGCAAAATGCTTTTTTCAGCTGACTAAACCACTTGAAAAAAATGGGTCAAATTCAAATTTGTGAAATAAAAATAGCAGTGTTGACTCATGTTTTCATCATTTTGTTTAGGGTTTTTATTTTTTTAATACTAGTTTTTTACTCAGTTTCTGACCAATGCAAAACATGTAAAACCAGTTGCATATATTTGTATATAATAGTCCACAGAATTGAAACCAGGGCCCAATATTAAACTTAGTTTAATAAAATTACTGTTTTAATAATTCAAGTTGAGCATAAATAAATAAAAAGCTTTAGATTATCATTGGATATATATAAATTTTGTTTTGTTTTCATCGAAAACTAGAAGCAATATTTTAATAGTGAAGTGAAGGTAGCTTCCTTTGTTGACAAGCAAGTGAAGAAACAAAGCCACGAGTGGATGGATTGTTGATGGCTTTAATTATTAAAAGAGATGGCCACTCGTGCTTTGCTTGAATCTTTATGATAATTAATTAATGAAAAGTGTTACAATTTGATCCACTAACTATTGGTTTTTGTTCTAAATTGGCATTTAATTTGATTTTTGTTTCAGTTCGATCCTCAAATTATTCATATTGTTATAATTAGGTGTCCTAACTCTATACTAGTAGTATTTTGTTATGAACAAGTCCAATTCATAAGGGTGTCGTTCAATTAAGATGACGTGACAATTTTTAAAAAACTTTTTTCTGTAAGTTTTTGACTTTTTGTTTACGTGACAACTATACGTGATATTTAAGTTCGTTCAATTTGTTAATACTAAGACCATTTGGGATCAAATTTGTATAATTGGTGGACCAGGATTGACAAAATTGATGTGGCGATCTTGGCCCCTATTTTTACAATTTTTGTTTCAAATCAGTCTCATCAGTAAGTATAGCTAACTTAATTAAGTGTCACGTGGTTGCCGCAACAAAAAAAAATCAGGTGAAAACTAGCGCATCAACCTAATTTACCGATGCAAATATTGGACCAAAATTCGAAACAAAATATCATAGCTTGGAACAAAATTAGAACATTATGGATAACTGTAAGGACCAAATTGAAACAAAAAGTAAATTAGGTGCCCATTTAAAACAAAATAAATAGTTGAGGGATCAAAATGAAACATTTACTTAATTAATTAAAATTATCAAAGATCATGATAAGTCCAAAAGGACCTATATAAAGCAATATTTTAACATTTGAAGCACAATGGGTTTTGTGAATTGCACATTGTTGATGATGTGGTGTTAAAATATTTGTAAGCCAAGAAGGGTTCAAGCACACATTACATAATGGTGTTCATGAGTTTTGTTAAACTAGTTTTTTAAAATAATGATGTTGGGCTTTTAACAAACAAAATGTCTAGGAATGTTTTGTTGTTGCTTTGCTTAGCTAAAAGATAAAAAGATAAAGAGACAAAGAAAAACTTGGGTTGCTTTACATTGGATATAAAATTAGAAGGGTTTCAAGTGCAATGAACATATGTTAATTCTTGTGTTTGAAAGGAGAAACAAAATTATTAGTTTAAGAATTGCTTGGAGTTTGTGTTGAATTTTATTTTGGTTTGTGTTTTTGGAAAATTACAAGCACTTAGATGGAATTGGAACTTAGGATGAGGTTTGGAACTTAAATACGGAATATACAATAATTGCTTCCACATTGTAGGCTAATTATATTAATATGTCAATTTCAGTTCTCTTGCAAGAAATAGTTTTCTTTAGAGGAGTGATCTTAAATATTGTGAACAATTATTTGTACAAGAATATTTTTTTTTAAGGTGTACAAGAAGATTTATTAATTAAGGAGACATGATATATCAATAATTTGGTTTGACATACAATGTCGCGCGTGCACACACACAACATAGATTCTCATGTCAATTTGTATATATGTTCATTGTCCCCCACGTCTTGGTGGCATCGTCAACCCAAACGGATGAGTTGAACTTGTCATCCCCATCGCCCATGTCGACCCTAAACGGGCTCGAATGGCTTTGGGACCCGTCCCGTTAGACTCGTTTTGTCGTCCAAAACTCTCTGATGGTCTTTGCTCACCGTAAAACGTACACAAAAAATGTTAGGACAGTTCGGCCCGAACGGATCAACTGAACTTGTCAACCCCCAAACGGGCTCAAATGAACTTGGGATCTGTCCCATTGTAATTGTTTCGTCATAGTAGACTTCATGGTGGCTTCATCTCACCGCAGAGCGTATATCGAAATGTCCAGACGGTCTGACGCAGACGGATGAGCTGAACTTGTCATTCCCTTATCAACCCAAAATCGGGCTTGAGTAGCCTTGAGACCCGTCCCGTTGGACTCGTATCGTCGTCTCGGTTGTCTCAGCTCACTGCGGAGCGTATATTGAAAATGTTTGAACGGTTCGTCTGGACGATTGAACTTAACTTGGCATTCCCTTATCAACTCCCAAACGGTCTCAGATGACCTCGGGACTCATCTGTTTGACTCGTCTTGTCGTCCTAGACATCATGTTGATCTCGCCTCACCGCGGAGTGTATACCAAAAATGTCTAAACAGTTCGAACAGAGTGAATGAGCTAAACTGGTCGTCCTCTTATCAACCCCAGACGGTTTCCAATTTTAATATGGCGAACACACTGGGCCTTTTTATGGGGCCCAATTTTATTTCTTCTTTGATCCTGGCTTACAACGAGGAGCCCGAACATTGCTCTTCAACCTTATTTTTGTTGGATTCATACGTTACTTCAGTACACGTGTTGATTGTCATTGACCAATTTCATATGAAATTTTACGTAGATACAATACTTTTCTTTCGATAAACCAAGAATAAGGAGCATTTTGATCTTAATTTTATATCAAGAGAGTTAATTTTCATTTTACAATAACCATTTAAAATTGACTTTGTAAAACAATACCTATATTCATACATATTATTCATCGTTTGAATTGTGCAGGTATAATGTAAAATTTAAAACATGTCAATGTAAATACTTTTTATCTTAAAAATCAACATGTTAAACGAAGTTAATTTATTCGAAGGTGTAGATAATTTTATAGCTAATTAAATCTAATTTGATCACTCTATCAACACATGATTTGTGTACAAAACAATATAATCATGTTAATTTCCAAGATTTTTACCATATCTTAAGAAACCATTTTAATTTCGTTTACCAATTAGTTGACTCGCAAGTCACATGTTTTTTTGTTCAACACGGTAAACCTTAAACAACCAGAAAATCTGAGATAATAAAATATTAATTAACCAAAATTTTCTTGATGCTAAAAAAACCAACAAATCAATGAAAATTGAATAACACATACATAATATAATATAAAAAAACATTAGTGGGTTTTGTTAGATCAGCCATTAACGTTAACATCACTTGAAATGACAACAAATAAGGACCCAAATTGTAATATTTAATTGACTTAGCAAGAAATCGATGTCCGATCCAAAAAGTTGGTTAAATTAATCATAACATAATGGGCTGTGACGATGATGAAGCTTAGCTTTTTCCTGTTCTTGGAATTAAATAAATCCAAATAATAATAATCATTTTGACAACTGAATCTGGACTCAATTTCTTTGTAACGTCTCGATCAAACCCTAAAGAAATTGAAAAATTGATGGTTACATATATAGTTAGATAGTCATAGACTCATAGTCATATAGTCATATCATATCCTTTCGCTGTAGCTTCTTATAATATTCGAGTGCTTCTTCTTCTTGCATTCATTAACGACCGACGACCTGTTTCGTCATCCATCCCATCATCTTCCACGTCATCATATGCAAGTATCACTATAGTTACGGGTGGCAGTTCGTGTACACGGGTCTTGGTCGTGTTGTGTTGAAAGTTTGGTGTTATGATGAATGAGTAGATTTGAATTTGACGACATGTTCTTGAACGGTTCAAATAACGTGACACATTTAGGAGTTGGTTGACACGACGTGACATTTATGATTGTCGAGTTCAGATACATGGGTTTCAAAGGTATACACGACCTGACCGACACGTTTAAGGAAATGGGTTGATATTGACCCGGTATATTTGACCCATTTATTATCTATGAGTTATTTTTTTGTAAGATATGTTTGAAAATTTACATTTTCATTCTTAAATGACCGATCAAATAAGTTTCTTGCTTATATACTTATCGTCTTTTCTTTATTCTCAAAAGTTCATGACCAAAAGTGTCAATTTTTCGATAATAACAAACGAAAAATAAGTTACACACGACTTGTTTAATAAATAGGTTAAACAGATAAAACATGTTTGAAAGAATACGACTCGATTACTAAATGAATTAAGCTAATAATCACAAAATCGTTTACGCAAAACTCAAATTAATTTAAATACGTGTCATGTCATGTGTTATGACCCAAATTATCAGCCATAAGTTCAAACAAATGTGCACATAAATTGGAAACTTCACTCGTGATCACAACTTACAAGTAATTAAAATATTATGAAATTCAAAACCTATAGGTGTTAGGGTTAAATTTTTATAGTTGTTTATTTGCTTCCAAATGATACTTGTAGTTCTCATCCTTCAATGCTTCCATTATTGACCATTGCAGGGAAAATGTCTCTTCTTTTGACAACTTCAAAATTTCTAAAGTGTCTAGAGATGCTAATTTTGTGTCATATTCCCTAGCCCAAATGTGCTCAACTTTTGCTGCTTCCTTCTTGCTACTTTTCTGACTGACAAAACTCTTATTCTCTAATTAATTTATGTTACGTTTGTTTTGGAAAATAGAGAGTTAAATTTGTGTATTTAACATATAATATGTTTTTTCTTTATTACAATAATCAAACTTGAGTTCGTGAGTTTTCAATCCGAGACTTAGCTAATTCTTAGATTATGTAAGCAATAACGTGTTATAATTAAGTATAATCTTGGCCGTGTGTCTAAGAAACAACTTAAATGAGAATAGCTACTTTTAGGATTTCAAACACCAATTAGAGAAAAATGAAAGTTGAATGTTGAGAATGTAATAAAAGAGAGTATTTTGATAAAAGTATTTTGTCATTTTTCTTTATAGTGATTTGATGTTTCACTTCTACTACTAGTTTATCTAAAAAAAAAGTATATACTCTCGTTTGTCCCGTTGTATTGTGTATTTATTTGCACAACCTATACAAAAGTTTCACCACATGCGCAATGAGTTTTCGTAATTTCACATTGCTTTTCAGTATTACGTAGTTTATAGAGAATTTTTCAAAGGAGAATAAGGTTTGAAAGAACAATTGGAAAATCGGAATTGATCCAACTCTTTTGTATAATTTTATTTCCGTGGTTTATAATATGTTTTTTACATTTTATTTGTATTTGTTCTATTGATATGACAATTGTTGAACATGCATATAGCGGCACAAAATTGCGATGGAATAAACGTCATATAAGTCATTGCAAATATGCAACAAAATTATTGTCAAAATTTTGTCGCTAACTCTTGTCACAATTTCTTTAGCGGCAACTCAATCTACATAATTGAACGTTTCAGAGATCCCGCGATTCACTGTAATCATCTACACCATAACGGAAAGCCAATGACTGGTTGAGAAAGCGAAAATAGGTTAGTGTCATGATCGCAACTCAAACCCATGAGTATGGGAACAAAATATGAGTCACAAAGGCGTGAATTTTGGAAGACAGAAATTTAATATCCACGCCCGTACGTACAATAACCTAGTGAGATGTATGTTCCTATAAACAAGAAATTAGAATTCACCAAACACTTAAAGACACTTACGATAACATTTGAGATAGTGCACGCATTTACGTCTCACAACACGATCATCGATCATACTAATACGAAATCTTGAAAATGGTAACGTGTATAGGTTAACAAAATTTGAATTTTGATTGAATTGATGGCATAATTTTGAATGATAGAGCAGCCAAAGGTAAATGGAATGTTGGTCCCCCACAAAATAAATGCAAAATTGGTAGCTCAAAAAAGAAGGAAAAATTGACCAAAATTACAGACATGTGTGTGTATTCATAGAAATAGTCAAGTTCCACAAGATGATAACGCAATTGTGGACGGCTAAGGAACACAGATCCTCGTATCTTTTTTTATTTTCTTCGAACAAGTAACAGGAAAATTAACAAAAATATAGCAAAAAATATACGAATACCACATAGTACGAAAATCCAAAGTGGGTAGTTTCCGGAGGTTTTGTTTGGCCCGCAAGTTTTGTTTTCCAATAATGTATATAATGTCACAATTTTGACACATACTTCTCTTAATTTGATCTCTACTTGTATACGTTATTTATACATTATTAGTTTATTACCCGCCATTTCATAATTATTTCCATACACTTCAAAATAAAAATCTTTTCAATGATGGATAAAAAATATGTTTAACTATGTAGGAGTTAATGCATTTTTGGTATAAAATATGATGTTCACGAACTGGACTGAAATTGTTTCGATTCAAGTAAAATGAGCTAACATATGAGATCACTTGTTATTTTTCCCTTTGTATAAGCCACGTTTTAGCGATTTGAAAGGCGTTTTAGCCATTTTATTACAAAATCCAGTATGATCCAAGCCTAATTTTAATATGGCCCATGCTGGATAATCAACGCTACCCGAAGCGGTAGAGGCTTCACTCAACCCTATAATGCTAGAAGGGCAAACATGAGCTCCAAAACTTGTGGCCGACGCGCCTGGAAGGCTATAACTCTAACTCCTAGAACGGACTCATCTCTTCCAACAACCAACCACACGACAACATATGAAAAACTTGATTTGTAAGTATAAATACTCATTTATCCCTCTAGAATTGCTTGTAGAGTCCTCCCTACGATGTGTGATTCGGATTTTCTCGATTAAAATTTTTACTTCATGCCCGAGGCGATTTCATGTGTACACATATACTTAGGTTTCCATTATATAATGGTGTGTCACCTTATTAGTGCAAACTTCATAAACTCATACGGAAAGGTCTAACCCTCCAACCCTGCCACCAGTGACCTGAGCTTTCAACTTCATCCCCAAAATTCTACACTTAAAACATTTCAAATGCAACTATCATAATACGTGGACAATACGACAACACACACTAATAGACTAAAATAAACCGAATCAAAAGAGACTCGTCACGTGCTATCTCAAACTTCTTAAAAATATGAAAATATTTAATCTAAAACAAAAATGGAAATCATCTACAACATTTATTTTGGGAGCAATATATCAATCTAGTCATTGAAAATAAAAAAGAACAGTGAAGTTTGGAGAGATCGAAAGGTCAGCAACCCCAAAACAAAAGTGGAGATTCACATATACATTCTTAAATTGCTGGCAATGGCAGTATTTGGACATGTGTGTGTATCCAAACAGCCACGTTAGCCGCCACGTCAGACACCGTATCTGATCTTGTTCACAACTGTGAACTCTGACCAACAAAGAGAGACCTAGTATAGTATAGCTATCTAAAGTGGTGGGTCTCATTGAACAATCAAATCATTAAAATCATTAAACAATCACAACCTATCATCCTCATCCACTTTGCTTCCTCGCATAGGATCATATTGGTGGTAGTTTATGTCCAACACTCAAAATTCAATTCCAATTTTTGAATGAAGCTGGATTGATTGATCGGTACATTCTACACGTAAAATTTGAATTGAATATTTGCAACTCGATTTTTGAATTGCACTGGTAAATTGGTCGTTCAGATTCTACTATATGTTAGTATGTTAATTTTAATTTTTTCAAAACATAATGTACTACTAATAAGAAACTAGATTTCAAAATGTGTCTTGGACCTCTTGGTTTAGGTTTGACGGTGATGATCAATATATAGTATCTATTTTGTTGAACATGTAAAATTATAATGTTTTATCGCATGAATATAATTAGACAACATAAAAAGAAAATGGATCAATTCAATACGAGAATTGATTATCCAAATTATAAAATGTCCCAACTATTGTACTGAAATGTGCAAAATGACGTGTCAATAAATGATACACGACACATCGAATATTTCATTGATGATTTTGACAAGTTACATTCCATTGCATATACAACATGTCTTAAAAACCAAGAGTTCAGCGTAAGAAATTTATGGAATGGTGGTGATCATATACGTCGAGTTGTTATTCGCTAAATTTACTTTTGAACTACAAATATGAAATATGTATATTTCACGTACATCGTGTTACTTTATACTAAAAAATGTACAAAATTTGAAACACTCAACACTCTGTTGATCATAAAACCAAACGCATACATACAAGTTCATTCGATATGATGCTAAAAATGGTATGTGGTATTGTAGTAATCTCAAATTATTGAACTCAGACATTAACAAAATATGACTAGTGAATTTAAGAGTTAAAATAGACCACCTACCTCTTATACACACACATGTGTGTATTACTTTATATAACTAAAGATAATGTAATAATTTTAGAATAATCTAATCACATTCATTTGAATCTATTACAACAAAAACATGAATAATATTACTTTAAAAAATCAGAATAATAATATTCTTAATTATTCAGATTAACAACATGGTTTATTCTCTCTACGTTGTTTTTCACACTTCTGATAATTGGACAACAAAAAATAAAATAAATTAAAATAAAGTTAAAGCATTGTTTTGCTTCCAAATGTAGAGTTAGAAACCAACATAGTCACGTTTACTATATATATATGGCAAAGACTAAGGGAACACATACACATTCTTTTAATCTTATTACTTAACATGGTTATATAGAATAATAATCCTAATTATTTAAAATAAGTAACTAAACAAACCTTTTAATCCAAAAAGTCTAATTAATCAAAACAAAACTAATCAAACGCAACCGCGTGCTCTTAAGGCATGAGACATTGGTGCAGTGCTCGTCCTTTTCTCGATGACTTGCTTTGGCGGCTTCTTTTTAGCTATGCATGCATATATGCTCAATCCATATCAACTAAATTAATGGACTTCAAATTTTAACTATTTAATTAATGACTTTTTAACAATAAAAAAAGGTTAATTAATGACTTGTTTTGGATGGTAAAAGCTTATTAATTTGCAATAAAATATTTATTATGTTGGTTTAGTATAATTATGCAATGTAGCCACCCGGTTTAAACCTTGTGGCCAGGGGCGGAACTGGGGTGATTGTGGCAGGCAGCTGACCGTCATATAATATTTGTTGATTAATTAGATATTATCCGTCGATGTCTATGCTGAGTGGTGAGAACATCTTTATTTAGTTTAGCGGTTGTGTTTTAATAGTTATTTTGTCAGGAAAAAACCCAATAGCTTAGTCTTACAAAAGTAAACAAAAAACATAATTTGTCCAAACTTTAACCTATTATAAAATATATTTTTTTGCTAGTGTTCTTACTAAGCAAAATATATGCTACAAATTAAGTACAAACAGAAAATGCACATGAAATTTCTATGTAGAAAAGAAAATTATTTAAGAGTTGATTGAGTAATGTTTTCGGGTTTGTCAACTAATTAATGGACTAAGTTGAGCTTAATTAAATTAACGTCTTGACACGGTTAGGTTAAAAGTCTAAGAGAAACAAGAATCTTACTAGCAAACTTCATTTGTAAGTAATTGAGTGTTTTTACTTTACAGAAACTACATAGAAACCTATATACAGAAATTACAAAAGCCGGTTGGAAATTTGAATGAAAGCTTGAAAATATATAGTATATATTTAGCTGAGAGAATATGTATATTTTGATTTCGTAGTGTAGCTGTGTGGTCCATATATGGCATGATAAACGAGTTGTATTTGCTATTTTTTGGTTCCTGTTCACAATGATATATATATATATAT
>JAYMTF010000958.1:0-27840 GCA_036897485.1 Pelargonium nanum | reverse complement strand
GCTATTTTGTGCTCATGAGCTTGTTTGACCAGCTCATGAGCTAATCCAAACACCCTCTTACTACACTCTACTTTTGAGTTATTCCGAAAGCTACTATGCTTCAGACAATTGCAAGCCATGGCATTATTAGATTGAAAAGTGCTGATAAAAAATAAATGCCTGGCTACAAATAACAATAATCACATTAATGAGAAGAAAGTTTAGCCCATAATCACCTCACCTGCTTAAAATTTGGCGCAAGCCCAATATGATACAGCATAAGCATGGTGTCCAGAAGTTCTTCCTCTCCTAGTAGCGTAGCTGATGACATATTACTCTCCCTTGGTGCAACCCTCATTTGCTGCACCTGAAGATAATCAAACTCTGATTGGGGCTGATCACTGGAGCTAGGCTTATCTGCTATCTCATCATTCAAACTTCCTGTACTGCATTCTCTTGCAACCTGAGCGGATCTCTCTGAGATAGGACCACAATGGCCACGAGAGCCTTTGGCCGCATATCTAATTGGATGTTTAGAGATTTTTGAGAAGTCGCTGTCATAATTTGAACAACAACATGGCTTCTGCCTGGTTGAATGAGTTACTCTTGTTTCTTCACCATCCATACAACCTTCCTCCCATCGAATTACTTCTGCTACCTGGTCATTTACAGGATGAGATTTTGATAGATGACTAAATGATCCTCCAAGCCTAGAAATGTCAGTTCGATGAGGATCATTTTTAAGAAGCAAACCTAAGGGGAAACTTTGTTGGCCGCCTCTATGGAGAAAACCAATATCACAGCTTTTCAACCAGCCACAAGTGTCCCCCACTGCAAACCCTTCAGATAAAAAGTGCAGTATAACTGTGTACAATGAAACCAGAACAGAATTGCTTGAAATTCCAGGGGGTGGCACGTTACGATCTGCACCTCTGTTTTTTAACAAAAGGTTCTGTAAAAGGGTCCTAAACACAGAACCAGGCAACTGAGGGGATGAAACAGGTGGTATGAACTGTATAACCAAGAGACAGAGCTCTCTATGTTTCTCCTCAATCTGCAAATAAACAGATAATTGTGGTCAAAGAAATAATTAGTATGACAACAAATACAATACTAAAATTCAAATGTAGACTTTATGAGATGCCAACTTATTATATCACATAAGGTGCTGCTGATCATTGACAAATATCAACGCTGACAAGTTGTCCTATGTATCAAGATATTCTACATAAAGCATTAACATACATCTACAAGTTCAGTTTTCTAGAATTGTTTAACAGATAAATGTTTCCATCCATTGAGGCAACACCACAAAGTCATGTTAAAGCAGTTGGCCTTCTACCTTTTCTTTCTTACTTCAATGATGGACAGAGGTGAAATATTAATATCAAGTATGAAGTATGCAGTAATGGAGTGAGATACAAAGAGGGGTGAAGAATAAAGGATAGGGATAGGAAACAATAACTTGAAATGCAAAGAAAATGGCAAGCTTATTTAGGTCAAAATTGTAACTCCGTACAAATAAGCCACATGGTACATAGGTTGGTTATGTAAACCCATCATGTGTCTTTGAGTAACCAATTAGAACTGGATAGGGAGAGACAAAATTATATTTAATTATGTACAATACACAACCAATCGCAACGTAGCAACAAAAATATAGAATAAGAGTATTCCTCAAGCTTTTCCATTCCAATTTACTGTCCATGCTCGTACTTGACAAAGCAATTGGACTGGCTGATAGGAAAAATATGTATTGCAATTACACCATCCAAAAATAAAAATTGCAACAGTCAAAGCTAGACCAAGAAAAAACCTGCCTTTTCTCAGTACTTAGAAGAAGAAAAAATAAAATCATTGATCTTCCCTCTACACTATTAAGTTCTAAACTCCTAATGCTGTTTTAGCATGAAAATACACCCTCTTCTATATTCATTTTTTAAGCGATTATCGGGTATCCACTGCCTACTTGCAAATAAAAGACATCACTCTCTTAGCATGAGGAAAGAAATACCAAAATGACAAGTAATCTCTACATAACAAACTAATTAACCAGACTTGCCACTGCTACTGTGCTACAGGAATATATCTAAGAGTAACTGAAATACCCCTAATTCTTAAAATGATTATTATAAGAATCAAACAAAACCAGCCACACTTAATTTTCAGAAAGGTTCTCCGCCCCACCATATTTTCAAATATGATAGACATAGTTGATACTAATCTCGTACATAAGTTATACAACGTTATTAATATAAAGCTACATGTCCCCAAATATCTTTTTGTATTATCACACATAAATGAAACCACAAAATAATGAAGTAAGTAGAAATATAAGTCCTTCACAATGAAGGCATACCTTACTGACAGATTCAGATAAAGCTGAAATAGTCAAAACCATGCTATGCTCATGGGATACATCCTCGCATGAACCAGGCCACCATATAGAAGGCATTATGCATTGAAGATCCTCCCTATTAGGGCTCTTCCACGAAAGAAAACCTTCAAATAAGAATTGAAAATCTGATGACCTCCACCAGAGCACCATTAATTCTTTCCGTCTCAATATATGACATGCCAATGCAAGATAAGGATATGATCCAGAATATGGGCATTCTGTCAGAATGAATGGCGCTGTTTTGCAACCACATGAAAGGGCATCTATGATGTGCTCAAACAACAAACAAGATCCTTGGTATTCTAGGAAAACATCAACAACTCTATCCAAGTTTGAATAATCATGTGGAGCATGTGCACCAAAAACTTCCATCATGAATGACATGAAGGGCCCCCAAGCAACATACTTTATGCTACCAATATCTGCTTCAAGGGCAGAGAATAACTCGTCACAAATTCCATAAGATATAGGATGAAAAAGTTCATCAAGTGGCACAAACCTCCTCAATCTCCTTAATTTCTCAACTGAACAATACTCAACCCTCTCCACGGAATGTATATCCAAAAGCCTTAATAAACACTGCAGCAACTGGGATACAAATAAGGTTATTGATGGAGAAGCTTGAAGGGGAAAGTATCCTTCAATAGGGTATTTAAAGGGGCGACCCCCAAAGTTTATCTCACACCGTTCACCCTGAGAAAGAGATATTGCAGGATAATATCCAAATCCAGGTCCCATTTTCCGAATCCCACGAAACGCCACCCCAAGCGAACAACCATTTCTATAGAATGATATCTCATCTCGATCCATATCTATACAACATCCAATAATGTCACCAACAACCCATGACTGACCATAAGAGTCAGATTTCTTATTCCATTTGCTAACTCTTTTCCCATCAAAGGCATATGAATCATCAGCATCACCAACTCCATTATGATCAGTGAAGGGGCAAGAAAGTGTCGCCCATCCAAGCTGTTGTATGCCTGAAGTGTCTAATCTAACTTCATACATCCATCTCCCTTTCCATACACAAGCATTAGCCCTTGCACTGCTGAACATTGCTAAGCTCTCAACAAGTAATGGTGACCTGCAGATTTTAATATCACCACAAATGCTGAATTCATCAAGAGCAACCTGCCGATCACTACCAACATCAATGATGCAAATTCCATCCCGATCTATAACCGGAGCATTTGAATTCATATGAAATCCACAAAACTCATTCTTTATAATTGAGCGAATCAAGTTTCTGTCAACTGGACCAGTCAATGGATCAATAGACTTGTTAGGGAGATCAAATATGTATTCAAGAGTCCGCTCCACAGACTGGTTGCCAAAATCATCACAACAAGAAACAAGATGGGATTTCGATGAATTATCCTTTTGATCATCGCCATTTAGTATCACAGCTAAACCAGAAGAGAACCCAGCAAGACGCGAGCTGCCTTCTGCCATTTAGGAGAAGGACAACCACTATCTTGACAAACCCACAATCAAGTCTCAAATCAAAAGTCCCAAGCAAAAATGATTAATTTGAAACGGTCATAAGAACTAAGAACCAACCATTAGCAGATCCTGACACACATAAACATAAACAAAAAAAACAATCAAATAGGGACATTGAAACTTCAAACTAAATTAAAAGAACTACCTCAAACACCGACCATGCATCAGCCATTCATAAGTGTAAAACTTATCATCGCTTGCTCTGCACCACAAAACAAAGCAATACAGAGCAAGCAGAAATTGCCATGAATCAGCCAACGCAGAAAGGATCCTATCAGTTCCCATATGAGAAAATTGAAGAACTCCACTAAACAAAGATCAATACCAATTCTCTATAGCTTAAATGAAGTCCCTTTTTTTCTCTTTCTCCCTCTTACAATAAGAAAAAGCATCACAAATTTTCCTATTTTGTTGTACTGCCACAATGCATATTCAACTAAATTTTATAAAGGACTAGGGAAATTATCCTACGAACTTGATCTTATATTCTTATGATTGTTCTGTTTCATATAAACGAAAAAAGGAATACAGAGTAAGCCTTGACGCTAGGGTAAGGTTGTTAACAAGTTTGAGTCGAGAAACAACCACAATGGTCTAACACTCATGCATCAGGCCACCCTTTTTTTGTAGAAGATAATGGATAATGGAAGATTGTGCACATAAATGACTCGCCAAACCCATGATGGTAAGGTACTTGTGCATTGAGCCACCCTCTACTATAAAACAAAATGGACTTTCGGGAACATGTATAAACCAAGTCGAGATTTCAACATACTACCTATGTCGCCAAATGAGAGTCCATTTTTTTTTATATTGTCAAAACTAAGGTGCACTTATACTAACAAATTCGAGTGTTCTAACTCATATAATGGATTTTATCGGTAATGCATGCATAACTAACTTCCTAAAAAAATAAAGTTGACACACAATTTGGGCATAAACTTTTTCGGGAACACCAACACTCATATTCCAATACAACTATATTAAACCAGATACCTCCATATACCCAATTCATGTTATCAATCAAAACTAGCTGAAATTACTAATAATCATTAAATTACAATCGTATATATAAAAATTAACAGTTAAATTCTATATATTTGAATTCAAAGCATAAGCATCTCCAACGTGAAACCCTACAAAGAAAGCACATAAAATTGGTTCACAAAGAGAGTTTTGGATGAGAACTCCAATCAGTTTCTGTATCAAACAAACAAAAAATCACAGGAAAATACATATTACGTTAACGCTTTTCTCATTCATTCACGAGAAACAAGGTCGCGTTTGGGAGGAAAAACAGAACACGAAGAGAAATTTCACATAATAAAAGGGCAGAGAGAGACGGACAAAACGGTACCTTGAGCTCAGACACGACGTCGTGCCGTGGAGCTCTCCGACATTCCGGCGATTTCGGAGGCGGCGGCGGCGGCGGAGGAGGGAGAGAAGTTGGGAGCGAAAGAGAGGTCAATTGGGAAAAGATAGAAAGAGAAAAGTTTGGATTTTTCTCTCTCTAACCATTGGGTCACGATTTACATCTTCCTTCAAATCCCGTTTCTACTCCTGCCCCTTTGCCTTATTTACGTTTATGTCCCTCACGTGATTTTGATAATGTCATGATTGCCTCGCTTAGATATGGAGGAAGAGTTGGAGGGTAAAATAGTAATATCTCCGTCCATCCCCGCCACTCGTTCTCGGTCCCGCTGGATTGCTATTTTCTTCATAAAAATTGTTGTTTTCGTTTTTTCTTGTAATACGATTTCGATAATAAGTCTTAATATTATTAGTGGTTATGCAAATTAGATTTATCTTATTTGGGACCTATAGTTGCAAACAACAATAGCTTTCGGGAACAAACGACACCTTTTCCCTCTAAGAAACGAAGAACGATAGACTAAACAAGATGTATTTAACAAATTTGTAGATGAGAGATTTGTATTAGGCATTAAAAACACTTGAACTTCACGGGTGAATTTCGATCTTGAGCTCTTGAGATGTGTCATGCAAACTGTATCGCGAAATTTGGGGCGTGTCCCTCATATTTTCACCTCAGGTGAGATCATATTTTTATCATGATGAAATAGGCATTACAAATAGAAAGGATATTGAGAGTGAAAATATGAAAAAATGTGTAAATGAATTCTAAAAGTGGCAAAAGGATTGCTTACCCTTTGAGTAGATTTGTATTTATACTCGCAAAGTGTAAGTAGGAGTGATGTGACACTTCATGGTTGATTGAAGATAATGTCATGCTGATGGCAATTGTTATATGATGACATTGTTGTGATGAGACCTTTACGAGGAACTCATGATGTCGTCATGTCAAGGTGGTGATGATGTTTCCTCCTATGAAGACTCAAGGCAAGGTTTCAAGTGAGATCTAAGTGTTGAAGTTTGGGAGGATACCAATAGAGGCGTCTTGGTTGGCATCTCCAACATGTGCTTATCATTAGAGTTTAACACTTAACATTTATAAGATCTCGAGGAAGTCTACAAATTTGAGCGTGACTCTTTTAGTTTAATTTTGTGGGCTGATCCACACGCACTAAGTTTCCATGGGTTGTGTCATTAGGTACGAGCGCACTAGATTGCATCGGGCTACATTGGATGATTTGGAGACAGTACTAGGTAGCGTTAGGTGGTCTGGGCGCGCACGGTCATGCCAAACCACTTTGAGATTTTTGGCGCCCCAAGTCACACTTGATCGCTTCATGAGATAGCATGGTGAAGTTGTTCGACTAAAGGTGGCCAAACCGAAAGTTGGGAGGTAAGACATGTTTGAGGAGTTGTGAAGGGCGTAGGGCGTGCAATGGGATTTAGGACACACGTTAAAAGAAATGGCACGTGTTGGAAGGAATAAAGCACACTGAGAGCAAGAATACACATTAGCAAGGAGCATTATGATAAAGGACACAAGATTATTGAGGTCTTAGGTTCGAGTTTCGAGTGTTACGCTTGCCGATAACAAAAATAAAGGATACGAGACGCGACGTAATATGTGAAAGGACACATGGTGGTAGGATTGCCCATAGGCGTCAGAGGTGCCCCACGACCATTGAAGGGGGCCCACGGGTGTAACCTATGTTTTTCCCCATGTTTCTTATTTTTGTTAATCATCTTAACTACTTTCGAGTGTAGTCGGATTTTGTTCCCAATACACTTCGTTACATGCTCTTTTCGGGCCTACAATTAGTGTGATTTTTCCTCAAAGCGTTAGCATTGAGATTGTTACTTGTTGAGACCGGCTTGCTTTAACATAACACGTGGGAGTTGTTAGAGACTATATATTTGTGTTTCTTTAAACAATATAATTGCGTTTTTTAATGTATTATCAACAACAAATTAAAGTAAAACGCCTCCGAATTTAATGGAATGTTTTGCACCCACAAATTCATTATAATGAGTATACATAAAAATTTATTGATGTGTATCAATATTGTTGACCTAACTACTTAGCATAAGAAAAAAAAAAATATATATATATATATATATATAATGACTTAAATTATTTATTGTTTATTTAAAAATGTACTTGCTAAACTTTCAAATTAAGAAAAAAGAGAGTTTAAAAATGCAGCTTTAGTAAATAAATTCCTAAAACGCGGTTTGACAAGAATAGCTCTTTCAAAACCTCGATTATGCCGTCCAAATCCCAAAAGCCTCTAAAACGCCAAAAGGGGTAATTTAGAAATTATAATCATGCCGTTTGAGATAATTACAAAATATAAAGACATTTTTGCCCATTATTTTTGGGTAAAAATAACATTTGTAGAAGGGCAGCAATGGAAGTAAAAGTGGGAGAAAGAATAAGAAAATAATTCTTAATTATAAAGAGAAATGAAGAAAAGTAATTATTTGTAGCAGTGCTACACTTTAGGATATTTATGGCTTTTTTCCCCTTTGAATATATAATTACATTCATATGGTCTGTATTGATGTTTTGGTATGGGAGCAACCACTGTTTAAAAAACCTAAAATTTTAAGCTCTGGCATCAATTTGAAAGGATTGGGCGTTAGAGTCTGCACGTTTAATATTTGACGATGTGTTATATTCTTTTTTGTTCTACGGAGCCTTAATAAGTAAAAATTGCCCACGGTCCGCAGGATGCTTGGGCTTCGGTCATGCGAAAGTCAGGGGAGTCGAAGGTTGTAGCGGCGGAGTTGGGTGATCGGGCGATAGGGTCCATGAGTAGGTTGGATTGTAAGCGGGTTTGGTGGCAAAAACCGCCTAGAGATCATCTTAAATTAAACATGGATGGTGCATGCCTACTTGATTTTTGTGAGACTGGTAAGGGGGCAGTGGTCGGGTGGTGTGGGATCCGTTTGGGAAGGTACGGTATGGGGCCAGCGTTGTTGGAAAGGGTTGGGGATGTGAGGGTGATGTAAGCTTTGACATTTCGAGAGGCAGTTCAGTGGGTGGTGGAGAGGGGATGAAGGGAAGTCATCGTGAAGTTCGACTCTTTTAATTTTCAGGCTTTACAAACAAGAGGGGAGAATATCATTGCTTTTAACTTGGTTATACGAGATATTCTAGCAATATCGAGTCTGTTAGGGTAAATTTGAGTTTTTTTTTTCCAAGTAGGTCTATGAATTATGTAGCTCATGTGTTAGTTAAATTTTCAAACTCCATGTCAGAAAAGGTAGGCCGAATTGTTCTCCAATCGCCCAATGTGATTTTACCTTTGTCAAATAATAATTTGATTAACATACTCAAGTTTGAGCAAATAGAAACAAGTTCAATGGTAGATCACAAATACTCAAAAACAAAGGGACTAAAATGCAAAAAGACAAGAAAAAGAAAAGAAAGAAAGATAAATACAATAAACAGTACATATATAGTAGAATAGCCCAGACTGTCTGAAATTAACCCAAAATTTTATTTTCTCTCTCCTCTGTCTCCAACCCCCAAGTCGTGTTTGGTCCGCTTCGCTTCGCTCCTCTCCTCTTCCTCACTGAGACAGTGTTGAGGTTCGAGAAAGCTCAAAATTTTAGCAAATGGGTTGTTTTCTTTGCTCCGGAAAGTCTCACAAAAACCAGAGCAAGAAGCCAGACGATCAGATCCCATCAACTTCAGGTACTTCTGTGAACTCAATTTTGAGCTCGAATCACACTCTTTTGACTCTAATTTTGATGGGTAGTTTTCAGTTTTTTGTAATGTTCTAGATTCGATTCAGATTGGGTTGGTTTCGTGTTTGTGAGATGGTGAATTTTGATCTCGTGGGTCTGCAATGTGGTTGCGATCTGGTTTGGTTTTTAGCGGGAATGATTCGAGAAAATGGGTGGGATTTGAGGAATGTTTGTGGGTTTGTTCTGGTCTGAAATGGGTTTATCTTCAAATTTTCTGTTGTTGGTGCTTAATTTTTTGTGGTGTGATTGAGATTTGCTTTTCTTGGTTGCATTTCTGTAATTTTGATTAGCAATGTTAATTTGGCTTCAAATGCTACTTCTTAGCTATTATTTTTTTTAAATTGATTTTTTTTTATATTCCCATATTCTTATACTTGGTGCTTGAATTTGAGTTTGATTTATAGAGTGAAAGGTGGAAATATTTAATAAAATTGTCATTGTTCCTTGAGGAGGTGTTTCAGTTAAATTAAAGGGTATGGTTTCTGTTAGAAGATCCATTCAACTAAGAATTTAAGGTGATAGTTGAAGACTCGATTATAGTTTTATGCCGCTAACATGTCCTCTCATGTGCAATCCCATTATCTGATACCATATTATTGAACCGGTTCAACTAAACCCTTAGGCTCATAATTTAGGGGCCAATAGTAAAAAAAACTTAAATTTTTTAAACAGTAGCTGGTACTGATAATTCACATCTAAATCATACCGTTTTAAGTGAAAGCTAGACATTAAAGATAAATAAGAAACTATTGGTGATTCATTATTGTTCAATGATGAATTGTGATGATGGGCGCAATATATGATAATGTTTATGCTGTTTGTTTTGTGTGATTAGAGCGAACCAAGCTTCGTTGTCCTGTCTATTTTTATCCTTGTTACTTTAATCTCTTAATGATGGTGGTCTCCGATTGTTGCGGAAATCAAATTAAGCCCAAACCTTAGCTTTCCGTCATGAAGCACTCTATTGTTTTTTGCACTCATGTTTCTGTTATTCATATTGCTCTTATCCTTATTTTGTTGTTCAGAAAAAGTAAAGGGGAATTCCATGTTAGATGTAAAGGATGCTTGTAATGACGGGGGATCCGAGAATATTGCTGCACATACGTTTACATTTCGTGAATTGGCAGCTGCAACAAAAAATTTCAAGGCCGACTGTCTTCTTGGGGAGGGTGGTTTCGGCCGTGTATACAAAGGGCGTTTGGAGAGTACCAATAAGGTTTGTTCAGTTTAAAAAACTTCCTGTTGTATGTAAAGTAGCAAATTAACTGCATAGGAGAGCTACTAGATTTACTATGGCTATCTTTCTTGTCAGAAAGATGTGACTCCTTTATTATGTAATAAGTTAAAAGTTGTTGTTACAGTGTACCCATATTGTTTAGAACTTCACCATACACTTGGGCAGTCCTTTGAAGCATGTTAATCTTTCTAAATTAGATTGTCTTTTAACACCTGCTATCTTTCCATGAATAATGAATCTGCTCATTGTTTTAAAAACGCTTCACAAAAAACTAGGAAATGCCCCTAAGAGAACACCTTAATGGTTCTAGCGTCGTATTTTTCTGAGTTGAGATCATGAGATCAAATCCTATTTTGGAAGAAATATTGAGAAAGTGGGAGAGCTAACCCATGTTGTGTAGCTCAACTACCCAATGGGTCCTCTTTCAAACCAAAAATTTAGAAACTCAAGAAGAAAAGGGAAGGAAAAAAAAAATTCCCTGTGGCGCATGCCGAGGTAGCACAGATTTCAAAAAGGTTGAAGACGAGGTTTGAAATCTCTCATTAAAATTCATATTCGTTTTGATACAATAGTTGTAAACAATATTCTGAAGTTGCATTCTGTTTTACGTTAACACCAATGGATTATTTTACCCTACTGCAGGGTTTCTTTTCTACTTAGCACTCAGCTTCTTTTTGTGTGTGTAGTGTGCGCACTCTAAAAAGATTTGTACTTAAAGATATACTCACACACCTTCACCTGATCCAATGATGACTACTATCACTGTAATTGAAGTATTTGATCCTTAACCTGATATATAGGTCTGCTAAATGACCTGAACTTTCTCTTTTGTGTGGTATAGGTTGTAGCTATCAAGCAACTTGATCGTAATGGGCTGCAAGGGAATAGGGAATTTCTTGTTGAAGTATTGATGTTAAGCTTGCTACACCATCCCAATCTTGTCAACTTAGTTGGCTATTGTGCTGATGGAGATCAGAGACTTTTGGTTTATGAGTACATGGCGTTAGGATCTCTAGAAGACCATTTACATGGTATACGTAACATGAAATTCAATTATTTATGTCCTCAGTTTTTTTATTTCTAGCATTTGCACCTCTTAAAGTGCCTTTAATAAACTTAGCTTGCGTATATCATTTAAGCTATAAGCCTCTAGGAATTCACGGGCCTCGAGAAAAATTTGCTAACTAAATAGAAAGGATTGGAAGATTATTGGAGTCTTTGAATCTCATTCTTTAACTTAAATTGATGGACTACTTGATAGTTCTTGAAAGAGTACCGAGGCTTGTGACCCAACTTCATCAAAACTGACAAAACATATGATTTTTAGGTATAGAGAATTCACGGTGCTACATCACGTGACATTTGTAGGATGGTAGAAGAGAGAACTTAGGTTATTAGTTTACAGCTTAGTTGCTAGTTCAACTATTGTTGTTACTTCGTATACCTATTTTTGGGAGGCTTTTGTCCTTTTAATTTCTGTCTCTCATATGCATATATATGCCAGACCTACCGCCAGATAAAAAACGACTTGACTGGAATACAAGAATGAAAATTGCTGCGGGTGCTGCAAAGGGCTTGGAGTATTTGCATGATAAAGCTAATCCTCCTGTTATATATCGTGATTTGAAATGCTCAAACATTTTACTCGGAGAAGGTTACCATCCAAAGCTATCTGATTTTGGTTTGGCCAAACTGGGTCCTGTTGGGGATAAAACCCATGTATCCACTCGAGTTATGGGAACCTATGGATATTGTGCACCTGAATATGCAATGACGGGCCAGCTTACGTTGAAGTCAGACATTTATAGCTTTGGAGTTGTTCTTCTGGAAATTATTACCGGCAGAAAAGCAATAGACAATTCAAAATCAGCTGGCGAACACAATCTGGTTGCATGGGTAAGAGAACCCTTTCTTGTTGAAATCAATTTCTAGAGTGATTTTCATGTTTTTTCTTCTTCTTGATCTTGGGTTATATACTGATATTTGAAGCCTCTATAAGGTCTCACCTCAGACCCAAGAAATTTAATTGTTAAAAGTTATTGTCAACCATTAACCAAGTTGTTTCTCAGATAAGTCGCAAGAAATAGACAAACATTATTAGTATAACACTATCATTTGGTACAAAAGTGCTATAGAATAGAAGGGCAGCCCAATCCACCAGGCTCCAGTTCTGGGGAGGGTCATTTTTGTACACAGCCACAGAGGCTGTTTCCATAACATCCAAGTCTTGAACCTGAGGTCACAAGGCAGCGACCCTTAAAGTTGCGTGCACAATTTTTATTAACCGAAAGACGTGTTTACTTCTGTGTAATTATTGTCTAATGTCTTTGTGTGACAGGCTCGGCCCTTGTTTAAAGACCGAAGGAAATTCTCTCAGATGGCTGATCCTACGCTCCAAGGCCAATACCCTATGAGGGGCTTGTACCAAGCTCTTGCAGTTGCTGCAATGTGTGTTCAGGAGCAGCCCATTATGCGACCCCTTATAGCTGATGTAGTTACAGCCCTAACTTATCTCGCTTCCCAAGAATATGATCCTGAATCCCAGTCAGTCCACAGTTCCCGCACAGGTTCGTCAACTCCGAGAAGTAGCAGGGAACAGTGAAGTAGAGATGAATCCAAAAGAGACGTATACAGTGAACCCTCGAGAATATTTGTTGTCCTGCTAGTGACTGCACTGCTTTGGGATGTTATCTGAATAGATTTATGCCTGTGATCCAGTGATGGTTCGGTTGGGAGTTTAGTGACGTGCAATTGGTTGTTGCATATATATATATGGTGCATGTGTATCGGATTTTGCATCACTATGGATAACAGGTGCATGCAATGGCCAAATCCACCGCGTTGTTACTTGAAGGTCGTCTTCTTTTCTTCTTTTTTTGGTTTTTGTTATCGCTTTCGTTTTATGTTTTTGGGTTCTCTTTGGATACCCTTTTTTTATGTCACTATCCAAAATTCTTTTATGTACAATTGAGCTTGTTTTCTTTTTTGTATCTAAATGCCTTCTATATAAACCCATCTTCAATTTAGAAATGTATTTACATGTTTGTATTACTAGTCTTATGAACAATATTTGATTCTGTTGGTCTTGTTGTTTTGAAAGTAATGTCAATCTATTTGTTGAATTGCCATATATTTTTGCGTTTTCCCGTGCATTGCCCTTTTCATTTGAATACAATTCAAACACAGTTCTCAAAAAAATCCGAATCAGAAGTGAAATCAATTTAGTATTTGAATCACTTGCTCAGTTGGAATCAAAGTTGGTATCAAGACCAAAACAAAGATTATATAGTTTCTATAATTAAGATTCATATTTCTTACATTCTCTTCCTCCTTAACTATTATTACCGCTACAAAATCAACAAATAATGAAACAAATGACTACGTGCTTTATACCGTCTACATGAAAAAGATCAAAAACTCGAAGAAAATTAATCTATAACATTGATACACAAGGAACTGAAAATAGCAAACAAAGATTATATATAGATTCATATAGCATTAAATTTCCTGTGTTTCTCTACTCTTTGTCGTTTTCTTGAACGGCACCATTGACCTCTTTCTGCAGACTGCTCGGGTTCTGCCCCTCTGTAACATCACTCGTCTCATCACCATTATTAGGTTTCCCCTGTGGCATTTGGTAAATTTGAATAAGTAACCTTCAAAAAATAAAAAAAGAACATGGACTTGAAGCCAAACTGGACTTCCGAAAATTTAGTGTTCAAGTCAGCTACAAGACGCATTTTCATGGAAACCTGAATTCTGGCTTTGGGGTAGAAAAATCAACATCTATGGCGGAAAAATAAAAGAATGTTGTTGTGGCCCTGTTATAAAAATGGAACGGCCTTGCTTCCATTTTTAAGCCGTAAATAAATACTAATAGGGTAGGGGCTATGAATTATCATGCACGATGAAAATCTTTTAGGTTTTCTTTTTTCAGCAGAGCATTTCATATGTTTCTTTTCATCTTTTGACCAAGGCGCGCCTCCTTTTCTTATTGCAAACACAAAAAATCACATCACAGCTCAACTAGCATATTACTAGGCATATTATAGCTCAACTGAACTTTGTGTAAGTAATCATAAAAGAAAATCAATAAAAGAAAGAAAACCTTATTCTTGTCACGCCAGCCCATCCCAAATGGTCTAGCTAGCAAACTGATCTTTCTCGCAGGCACATCTTGTGAAGCCTCCTGAGAGCCTTGTCTTGGTGAAGCACCCGGCTGTGATGCCCTGGAAAGAAAATTAGTGTCCGATGTAAGACGCCAAGTCCATGTAGCAATAACAGGGGAAGCAAGAAGTAAAAGAAACAAGAGGAAAGAGCAGACAATCATGGAGTAACAGAGAAAGAATGAAAGTTAAGCTAAAACATCAAATGAGTTCAGAAATCTTGCATTTACCAGTGTTAAGATAATGTGCAGAAGAATTATGACCAACCCATAAATAGAAATTTACAATGCAATCAAGTTTCAAGACATAATGTATGCAGAATTGATAACATGGCGCATATACCGTGGAGATGGTTGTGCTTTGACTTGGCCGGATTGGTACTGCAAGGTAGCCTCTAACATTGATTCTGCCATGACCACCCTCTTCTCCATTTCACCAAGTGAAGCCAAGGCCTCCTCATACTTTTCCTGCATGTAAGTAGGAGTTGTATCAGAGCTGAGAGATAATACACAGGTGCACACGCGCATGATAAGCTAAATAATCTACCAAACCATTCGGTCTAGTCATCTCATCAACCTAATTAGAAAAAGAACACATCCATGAATGTGTAACTTGAAAGCACTGTGGTATTTTGGTATAAGAATCACTTTGATTTGTAAGTACTTTCTTAACTAGTTCATCAGTTCTACTGGGATGGCGAGCAACGCTAACAGTGCCATTATGTCGCAACATCAAGAAAAAATATGAAAAGAAATAAATACCTGAAGCACTTGTGCTGCATATCTCTGAGCTTCTGCATCTTGCTCAGCAAACCTGCGAGCATCTTCTGTGACCTTTTGTTCTTGCTCCACCCGCATCAAGACCTACAGAATAAGCATTCTAAGAATTACCATAACAAACCTATGAAAAATTAAGAGATGAGAAATTATCTTGAATAGACAGTGATTGAAATGGAGCAAAAGTAAAACCTGGATCATGACGTGTTCTTGTTCTTGTTTATCAGCAAGAGCTCTTCGAAGCTCAGTAACCTCTTGCTCTAACTGCTCAACCTGGAGATCAAAAGCAGATTTTCAACAAGTGAACAAACAATGTACTCTAGGTTGCCACCAACCACGCATTTAACTTAATACAGAAACTTTTCAATCCATGAAGGAACATAGTGTCTGAGTTCTATAATAACCAGAGAGATATCCGCAGGAACTTTTTAAAGAATGAGAGTTCATTTAATAGCAAGTTTCTTCTACGAAAGCAAAATAATGGAGTGATGAGGCAGGTAAAATTCACCAAAACCACCCTATCCCCTTTGGAAGAAAATTTATAAATGAAAGGTAAGGAATGCCATGAGAAAAGGTGAATGAGATATACCCTAGCACTCAACTGCCGCCTATTATCCTGCTTTACCATCTCCATAAGAGCTGTCTCCAGCTCCTCCGCTCTGGCAAAAAAAAAATAAAAAAATTGAACACTGAATGTCAAAGCACAGTTATTAATTACTCTCTCCGTCCCAAAATAAGTGCCCTCACAAAATTTATTTGTCCCAAAGTATTTTTGGTCAGTGAATTGTGCATAAATGACCAATAAGTTAGTTACAACAACTAGAATTTGTTACAACAAAGACATATAGGACCACATGGGATAAAGTCATACACTTACAATTATCGGTAATTTTTGCTAAAACCTAAAAGTCAAACAAGACACTTATTTTGGGATTGATGGAGTATATTTCGTAGTAGCTATAAAATAATGTTGCTTCCTGTATCATGCCACAGATAGTCTATTAATTTCTATGGAGAACAATTTATCCCCAAATGGTTTGTTTTGACAGAACAGGATGCAAAGCGGAAATAACTGCCCATTCGCAAAACGTGCTAATTTTAGGACATTGGATTCAAAACACAGAGGACAGAGTAAGCATATAACCTATGAGGGCAAGAAGAGCATACAGTCCTAGGATTGATGACTGAACAGGGCATAACATACAGTTTAACTTCTAAAATGTACAAGGTTTTAGTACTCTACTTTATAATTGAATCTAACCACAAGTGGCCAGAATGTAACTTGTAAGTCTCTGCAGAATAAGGTAGTCTGCTGTACAGATCACAAAACACGGTGCGAATTTAAGTGAATGAGAGACTACAGCTAAACAAAGAAAGCAAAGAATATTAACCTGAGCACAGCAGATCGCTTCTCTTCCAACAACTTGCACAATTCATCCTTCAACCAGACCACCTGCACGCATTTCAAACATTAAAAATTCAAACAAACCCCTTTTTGGCATAACATAAAATTGATAATGCAGAATTCAAAAGCCCAAATTCATTAAAAATAGTAGGAATCTGTTGCTCTAAATTGATGGGCAAATTCTGGCAATCATGCAAGTATCGGTTGTATCTTTCTCCTATAAACCATTCAACTTAAAAGAATTACATAAAATCAATTATTTCTCATATTTCTACCCCACAACATACTCAAATTTTGTGTCAACAAGGATTTCTTAGCCACAGACATCAGCGAATGGACAATCACAGATGGGATGCTTCATTTAGATAGAGTAGAGGACAAATAATACCAAATGTAAGAAAATGAGAATATACACCACCTGCTCCTGAAGATCTGGAACAGAATCTATCTCCCCATTGCTTGTCAGGCTAATATGATATTCATCTGCATTAGTGGACCCAGAGTCAGAACGGGATAAGTCACCATTTGTTTGTGTAGCATGTGTTTGATCTGCTTTATTTGTTTCCATCATCAGTGACTTGGGATCATTCTTGAAACTATATAGCTTCGAGGCCAGGCCCTTCGAATCCTTCCAGGCACGGAGACCCTTCGATCTTTCCTCAATAGCAGCTATAACAGAAGGCCGATGTTTACTTCTCAACTCCTGTAATCTGGTTTCATTTACATTTTGGTAACCCATGCAAGCAGTCAATACAAGTTGGCTGCTATCAAATGTCGAGCCAGCCAAGGCCTGCAGTAAAGTAACTGCATCTCCAGCATCTTTGGTAGTAACCAATGCAGGGCCTACAGAACACTGAGCAAAATTAAGTTTCACAAAGTAAAATAAACTATGTAACTTTTCTGTAACTCAGTACCATATAATTCCATCAAAGCAAGTGCTGTTCGAAATAACATTACACGGTTTCCTTCAAAAAGAAGTACATCCCAGACTCGAAGAACTGAAAACAAGAGAAAGCCGTCAGATTACAGGAAAGCTACGATGCCCCAACATCAATTATGAGGCTTTCAATACAGTGAAATCTCATATGAACAGACATAAAGAAGATGCAACTTAAAACAAAATGCTGTTCTAATAAAAAAATGCAACTAAAAACCTGACCACTTTCCCATGGAAGCATGTTCATGAAAATGGTAAGGAACCATGGTCCGGTAACCCATGCCACCTGCACTCCCAGGTAATCCAGATGATTGACTGCACCAGATGTAAAGGTGACATAAGAAACCACCCAAAAAGTTTCACACAACAAGAACACTTGAAAATGAATAGCAAAATAGGACAATAAGAAACAAACCCAATTTCGGAAATCTTTCTCGCACCAATTCCTCAAAGACAAGTTGGTCCACCTGGAAAAATGTAACAATTTCAGTCAAAATTTTGAGCACCTTGCAGCAGAGTATCTAATTTTAGAACAAAACAGGCATGATCCCAATTAACCGGCAAAAAACAGGTCTGTAGGAGACAATTACCTGAGATTCTGTCATTTCCTCGGAGTAATAGCCATCAAAATAATCATCGATGATTCCCATCAAGGCCCTGAGAATTATAATATAGCACTATTTGTAAATAGAATATTTCACACAGCCAATTCAAAGGGGATGCTGCACACATATAAACATCTAGTCATGTATTCCACAAGGAAGCAAATGAAGAATTTTAACGAACAATAGTTGCTGACTTCTTTTCTTTATTTCCTTTTCTCCATATTCCATGCACAAAAATATGTTATCAACAACACAAACTATTTCTCATCCAATACGTATAGGAGAATTATTTTAAATGGCATTTTGACAGCAAGATTTCAAAACTTACCAAAAGGCATTTTCTTCAGGCATCAGAAGTAGTAACAAGCCAGCAAAAAAATTCATTGCCTGCAAGTTGACTCACCAATCAACTATAAATAAAGGATACTAGGAAAATGTTTACTTGAGGTGAAATGAAAAGAAAGAAAGAAACAAAAATACTAACAAATAGTGGCAGACAGAAGCCTCTTTCCACAGTGAAATTAAATGCCACAACTACAATATGTTCACAACCAAGTACCTGACAGTATCCAACTGAAGGGTTGTGTCGAGCATATGCCGTAAGTAAACGTCTCAAAGCATTTCTACCATCTTCATCCAGGGCCGGATGACCTGGAAAAGTTCGAGGTAGATCCTGCATTCAAAACAAGTAAAACAAATTGAGAAGCGATAATAATAACACCATAGTACCATACTACGTAAACACAATTTGTAACTTGCTATCCTCTCGCTCAGGAAGCAAAGATTGATCCCTTGTGGAAAAACAGAAATAAACATACATAGTAAGATTACAGGAAATTACAAGCCCAAAGATGTATTAACCTTCTCAATCTGCCCTTTCCAATTCTCGGGCACACAAGTAGAGTCTGTTCTTGACCCCTTACTGTTGTTTTCTTGCAAACTATTCTGATCTGCATTATTGCCAGAATTGGTTTCAGTAGCTAGTAGATCTTGATAATAACTCTCCACATGACGTGCCTTCACACCCACAAAGGCTTGCCAAAGCTGAAATATCAAGCAAAAAGCAATGACGATCCAATTCACTGAGAATAAAACTTCATGCAAAAAGACAGTTCAACAGAAAGAAATCTACCTCTCCCCTAAGAGCCATTGGTACCCCACCACGAACAAGAACCTCCAACTCTTCTTTAAAATGGTATATAGATTCTGGAGGGGCCACATCATTGCCAGCACCGGTAGAAGAGACACTCGTACTATCATTTGAAGCAACATCATGTGCTGGTTCTGACCTCTCCACATCATAGAATTCGTCCTCGGAATCTTCTTCAGAGTGTCCTTTAGGAGATCTAGCCTCTTCAATAGTAGATAGTAGCTTCCCAGTTCCACTTTCTTGCGCATCTTTTGATGTACTGATCTTTCTCTTAACACGAACACTCATCATATCTTCAATGGCTTGTAGGGATGGTCTAATCTCAGTCCATATTTGGGCCTTATGCGTTTTCTTTTCCAATGAAGACGGTATCTCCTCCTCTGTACCATTTTCAGTCGAAACATCATAACCAGGCTTATTACCACTTAAATCGTCACCTTCAGCAGAACTCTCTAAACTATCATCAGCCTGTTTCTCTGTGAGTTCAGCTTCATCGGGCAAAACCTTTTTATCCTCCTCAGCAGATAACCCATTTACAGGCAACTGAGCAGATTCTGAATGTCGTTCCAGAAAACTCTTCCACCTCTCTGATCTTTCCTCCTCCTCTTCCTAAAATCAAGAGTGCATTACACAAAACAAAATATCACCATTTTGTCAACGTTGAGTTTTCATTAAAACCCATTTGGTTGCTGAGAAAAAAGTATGAAAACAGACATTAAAGTCATGAACCATAATATATAAACCAATTAGGACTCAACAATCAGAATCTAACATAACCGATTGACTTAATGTACACATTGCGCAATACACATGGTTCATAAACTTCTTTTTCATTATTTTTTTTTTCCTTTTTACCCTTTAAGTAAACTTTCTAATGAACCAAACAGTGATCCAGAATGCGGCAAGAAAAAAAGGTGGAGAGCATTAAACCTTGTAGATATTTGCATATTCCCGGTATCTTTGTACATGCTGAGGTCTCACAGCAAACCCATAAGCATCCCTGTCCAAGAAATACCCATCAATTATACACAACATTCAACAAATAATGACAACCAGATTCTCAATTCAATAACAGATTTCAGACTCCAACCCAATAACACAATTCTCAACCAAGTACTCATCAGAATTACACTAAACTTACCACCAAAACCACAAATTCAACCCGGCATTGTCCCAGAACACAAAAAAACGAACTACATTTCACTCCCAATAACCCAAATCAACCAAACTAAAAGCAACTAAAATCCAAGCAAAAATCGCACAAATCCCAAGCAATCAACCGCGATTTCCCACAAATCGAAGCTGAATCAGTAACATAGTGGCGATCGATGCGATCAAAGCCAGCATCACAAGTTCACAACCCAATTGAACATACAACAACAAAAACGCATTGGCGTTGACGGATCGAAGAAACATGAAACCAAAAACAGAACCCAGTAGTTGAAAGAGAAGCAAATACGGTTCCGAAGTGGCGGTGCAGAGAGTAGAAGTAGCAAAAAAACGACGACGAAGAGTGTGGTGGTGTGTATGCACGTACCTCTTGAGCTCCAACGCGAGGAGAGGATTCAAGGAGGCTTTGGTGGACTTCATTAGACGGAGACGACTGGTCGATTTTGGTGTAGAAATGGAGAGAGATCCTGGGGAAGAAGAAGGTGGCTCTTTCTCTCTCTAGTTTTCTCTACTGGAACTATGAGAATTGGATTGTAGAGAGAGAAAGAGAAGACAGTGTTTGGCTCCGACTCAAAATCACAAAATATGCCGAGATTATCGTCATTTTTATTCTTATTACATCTTCCCATTTCTTCACATAAATGAAAAAGGCACCTTTTAGTGAGAAAAAAGTTTTCATTTTTAATTTAGTGATACCATGATATATGCAATTGAATTTTAGGATTGTTTATCGATTTTGCTGCTTTTGTGATCTTTCTTGACTCGATTTATTATATGCCGGATGATTTTTGATTTTTAACGTAATACACGTAGACTTTATTAAATTTTGGATCGAGTAGTATGAAATTTGTACGTTTAAAGTTTGTGACACGTCAAGTTAGAATTACCTTGAGAATCCTGATCAAATCGACAATTTGCTTTTTAATTCATGTAATTTTAAAAGGATCGTATTCTCACATGCAGTTGCCTTACAGGTCAAATACATGTAAGACACGTGTTAACTTGTGATAGGTGGAAAGTGGGTCTCATCTTGTTTTTCTGGGCAACTTTGATTTTCAGGGAGTGGGGTAGCGAGTCTCATCTTGTGTTAGATGTGGTGGACGGTTACAATTCAATTTCAATCGTTACATATATTTGACATGTATGACAGTTACATGCATGAATTATTTTGCTATTTAAAAATTTTGAATTGACTATATTACACATGAACTTACACGTTTTACAAGTCGTATTAGAATTATACATTTTCTGTCGAAATGGCAAGCTTGTGATTGTATATGCAAAATGTATATCTCCCACTTGTAGCATTTGACCAAGTCACAAGAGAAGAGTCAAAATATTTGGACAATAAAATACTAGTGATCCTATCTAATCTCTCATCACCAATCCACCTTTTTTTTTTTAAGTCAAAGTGGACTTAAAAGACTATCCATGAGATAATTTTGACATAGGGTTTAAAATTTTGAAGATAGTAATTTGGTGAGTTGCTGGTAAGGGGTCATCGTCCTATAAATTTAGGAGCCAACATGAGATACTAAGAAAATGATAGAACCAGCTTGTATTTTTGTACTACTACAACACCTTTGTGCCCTGTCCTTGTAGGACTAAGATATTCCTATATATAGAAGGGTCCTTATTTTTCTCAAAAATACACATTTTGTTCTTTTTCTTCTTAACTTTTTTTTCTTATATAGGCATTTGATTTTGTAAGTTGGGTTTCTTAAATTATTTTAATGTAATGGTGTGAAACGAATTATACATGTTGTGTGTTACGGCTCACAAATATGGAATATGTGAGAAGGAATTTTAATTTCTATTTTCTTTTAAGAGATATCGAAATTAAATTTTGTTATTCAATATAGTGATCATTATTTTCCATGGGGAACAAATAGTGTATGTATAGAGAGAGAGAGAGAGAGAGGAATATAAGCTAATTAGTTTTTGGCTTGAATCTACATCTTTGTGATCCACCAACTACCCGACTCACTTCACCCCTGACAAGCATCCACTAAGCTAACTAAACCCATCCCCCTCTAGCAAACTATAACAAATGCGCAGCCCAAAATAACATGGTAGACGAACTCCCGAGATCCGTTGCATCTCAGGCATGCCAAATCCACATTCACCCGCCTCTAAACCAAATTGTCAAACTATAGTAAGCACCCCCAACAAGATCCCTCTGCCATAAGAAATGCTTAATCTTAATGATTCTGCTAGCATTTGTGCCTTTATTGTTAGCCTAAGCTAGTAGCGGTTGTCAAACTCGTTGAGTGTCACGTTTCATGTGATCATCCTCCCCGATGTTTCGGGCTTATTGAGAAAAATGATCTTGTGCGTTAAGAAGTATTGTCAGACCCACTTGGATGGTACGAACAGAACGAAAGCCAGTGTTTTGATTCTCAAGTATCGATGCTCTTCCCCGTTGAGCCTTGCGTTGACGAAATAAATCACCATCCTACATTTAAACACAAGTTGGGCTACCGGCTACAACAATGAATTTTAAATAAAGGAGGGCATTTTGCAAAACCTGTAATAAAAATCGGCAAGAGTAAAAGGGCTGTTGAGCAAATATAAGAAAATTACTCCTGTTAGATCGTTAGTGACCTGTTTGGATCAAACAAATAATGTCAAGTTGTATCGGCATCACAGCAAATCCAATCAGCAGCTCTATTAGACTAAGCCGAGAATACACTAAAATCGCTTCCATACGCGCCACCGCCGGCGAGTCAGCTATGGCCGCCAACTCAGTCCGAGTCGCCGCCGCTCAGATGACCTCCGTCAACGACCTCGCCGCCAACCTCGCCACCTGCTCTCGCCTTGCTAAAGTAACAAAATCTTCTCCAATCCGTACTCTAATCGCGTGGTTAATTAATTAATTTACTAATCGTACAGTAATCGCAGTATGTGTTCTAATTATTGTGGATCGGTTGGGGTGTTACGATTGCATATTGTGAATTATGTTGCTCAAATTCAAATATTTGTACAAATTTGAACTATTTGATCATCGGAAACTATGTTTTTGTCGAGATGAAATCACAGATTGATGATGTTTTGTTTTAGTTGAAGTATCATGCAAACAAATTAATAGTAGATTCACAGTTGATTTTCATTTTCAATTTGGCCACAACTGAAACATCAATTACTTTATGATATCAACTACATTTTGAACTGCATGTGTGACTTGTCAAAGGCTTATTTTGGGGTGATTCAAGAATAAAGTTTGAATATATGGATGTAATGTGTGAAATGGATTCCTAGTCTTTTAGTTTTAAATGAGGTCATATTTTGACTTGCAAACATGAAAATTATATTAATTTTTTTTTAATGAATCAACACTAGATAGTGAGAGCATTTGTTGAATTTTGATATTATTTGCGAAAAGTTGCTTCAAATGGTTTGCTCTATTATATATGAATTATGAAGGTTACTATCTGTATTTTCTTGTTTGTAGTTTTCTTGGTCTGATAGATTTTATTATATGTATCCAAAAAGGAAGCAGCTTCTGCTGGGGCTAGATTGCTTTGCCTACCTGAGACCTTCTCCTACATCGGAGCTCAGCAAGGGGATAGTCTTAAGATTGCAGAACCTTTAGATGGACCTATTATGCAACAATACTGCTCTCTTGCTAGGTGGTAAATCCGATCTTGGACCTCTGTCTTTAATCGTTCAGTTTATGGATTGCATATATTACGCATTTTTCTTAAACAAGTTTTGTTTAATTTTAATGAAGTCTCATTTTTGTTCAAATTCCTGTGTAAGTCGCATTCTTCATGTCTTGGTTTCGTTTACTTGGTTGGTATGTGACTTTAACAGCTAGGTTGTTCATGCTTTTTTGGTGTCACCTTATTTTGAAATGATGCCATGGACTCGTGGGTTTCAATGGCAACATACACATATATGAAACCATAGGGACAACCTGTTTTCAGTCTATTAGCTCACTCACTTGCATGTATGAATTGCAGAGAAACCAACATTTGGTTGTCACTCGGGGGCTTCCAACAAAAAGGATCTGACGATTCACACTTGCGTAACACTCATGTTTTGATTGATGATGCTGGGAACATCAAAAGCACATACGATAAGATACACTTGTAAGTTGCCTTCATATATCTATAAACTTCATTATGTAGAATTAGATGCTGGTCTTTTTGCATGTTTATATGTTATCAGATAGAAGAAGGCTTTGATCTTCTGTATCTGGCAGCGGCTATAAATACTCTCTCTTCATTTTTAGAATTATATTTGCAGTGGATTAAATTACACTCGTTTTACTGAGACCATTGTGACTGTTCTTAAGCCTCTCTGTCAATACTATGTTAGTGACCATCATATACAAATCTATCTGTGGTATAAAAAATTACACCCATTATATACAGACTGCAGCATTGACTGATGGTTTTAATGTCAGAATGGTTACAATTGATGGTTGCCAGTAATGTTAGTGGACTGCAAAGTTTACAAATTTCATCTTGAGGTTGTGTCTCCATGCTAATCACTGTAAAGTTATTATGAAATGCAAAACTAAACATCTTTTAAGACTTGAAGGTTTGACGTGGATGTTCCTGGTGGAGCGGTATACAAAGAGAGCAGCTTTACAGAAGCAGGTAATTTTCTTTCCTATTTTCTTGATATTGCAAGTCTGCAAATCTCAGCCTCACTTGCTTTTCTGTACAAGGGCTTCTATTATGTTTGATCAAATTCTGAAATATAAGCCTTTGAACACAAGAAGCAACATCATTTTTGCTGATTTTTCTCTTCCATTATTGGGGTTGTGGGGAGGAATCCTAGGTAGTGGTTCCATTTCCATCTACAAAATTCAACAAATAGTTTGTACTCCTTTGGTTTCTGCACGTGAATATTCTAAAGTGGTAATCTTTGTAGGTAAGGATATTGTTGCAGTAGATAGCCCCATTGGACGTTTGGGTCTAACAGTTTGCTATGATTTAAGATTTCCTGAGCTTTATCAGCAGCTCAGGTTCCAACACCAAGCACAGGTACAAGTGTTCATGATTTTTTCAGTGCAACGAGTTCTTAGACACCTAATGTTTGCATTTGAATTGCAATATGCAGGTTTTGTTAGTACCTGCAGCTTTTACAACAGTTACTGGTCAGGCACACTGGGAAATTCTTCTCCGTGCTCGTGCAATTGAAACTCAGTGCTATGTATGGTGTCAACTTTTACCTCAACATAATTCTTCTTCTTCTTTGATTTCATTATCATAGATAGTTTATGGAACAAATCAATCCACTGCCACTAGCCCTTGCTCTGCATCTTGGAATGATGTGATTAATGTGCACAGGTTATAGCCGCTGCACAAGCTGGGAAACATAGTGAGAAAAGGGAAAGCTATGGCGACACTTTGATTATTGATCCATGGGGGACAGTAGTTGGTCGATTACCTGGTGAGAATAGCAAGCCATATATATTTATTGTGTAGTCAGAGTCCAACAAAAAAGATGTGTTCTGTGTTTCTGCTCGGAAACAACTGTTTCTCTCTTTGTATTAGAGTACTAAGTGCAAACTTCTCTGTCCTTTTTATTTTCTTCACGTTTGTGTTATGCGTAGCTACTCAGCAAAATTAAGCTCACATTTTATCCTGTTTTCAGATCGAGTGTCAACAGGAATTACAGTAGCTGATATTGATTTCTCGTTGATTGAGTCTGTGAGGAAAAAGATGCCAATCTCAGAGGTAAGCTTCAAACCATCTCTGGTACTGAAATTTTAGTGAAACTACAGGTTTAAAAGGACAAAATGAGAAAGGCACAGCGCCAGTATTTGGGTCCCTACAGAGAAAACAAGAGTTAAATGGCAGCAGCTAGTCGTATGCTGCCTTCATATTTTGCGTTTTTCTTTTTTGGGTATTAAACATTACTCCGTCAGTCCCAAAATAAGTGCTGTCCTTACTAAATTTATTTCTCTCAGAATAAGTGTTCACTTTTCTTTTTGGCAAGTGAATTATACATGAATTACCAACAATGTCGCTTAGATAAGAACACTTGGGTTTGTTACAACAAGGCACATGGGAAAAAGTCAAAACACTAGAGATATTATCCTTAATTTTTGAAAAAAGTCGAACAATGCACATATTTTGGAGTGGAGGGAGTGGTGTCAAAAGGGCAATACAAAAGTATTCATGGTAGACTTGGTGCATTGCGCACATTGGCCTGTGCATGTACAAGTAACTAAGAAAGGTTGCTACTGTTTGTAATTGTGGGCATAAGCGTTAAATTGGTTTTAGTATATCGTATAGCTGCAAACAATTGTATGGCTATCCTTTTGTTTCTTATGCAATTTTCCATTTCAGCATCGGAAACCCTTTGACTTCTGGAGACCTGCACCTCTATGATTCCGAAAAGATGTCATGTTCTTCAGTATCCCTCCTCAGTTCAGATGGTATGTCAAGGCTTATCAGATTGTCACCGACTGTTCATCTAGTGAAAGATTTTTCCACCTCGTATATTCTCTACGGGTGTATTGCAACAATTAACTTTTGCAAGCAAACCATCAAGGTATTTAGATTTCAGGCATCGCTTTATCCTTGATAACTGGAACAGTTCCATTCTTGAATTAAAAGATGACAATTTCACATTTTCGAACAATTCATGCTAGGTCTCATTGGATCCCATTTCTAGTGTATGATCCGATTATGTTTGATACTGAACGACTAAATGTTGCGAGAAACAATAGATTCTTGATTAGAATGATATTTCAAGTCGTCTGTTATCTTAACAGCTACTATGACCAATCAGAGTGAGGTCTCTTCTTTCTGTCTTTATATTTAGGCTTGAATAGTTTGGTACCTCTTGAACTGTCAGTATTTTTAGATTCAATCTTTAACTAGAGCTTTTGAGTTTTGTATCCTCTAAACAACTAGTCATGTTTTTGCTTACCCTTAACTGTTCACTACAACCGGACAAAATGACGTATAAGTTTTTTGTTTTGTTCTCACTCAAAAGCCAAAACTCAAAACAATGTTGTTTGGAGTAAATAAAGTAAAAAGTATTAATTAGCGTAGTTCGATTTTGCCAACGTGACTTGTTGACGTGACATTTTTGATGATTTGGCAATGCCAACAGTAAAGACATGAACATATGCACCCTCTGAAGAAACCTAAAAGATCACATTAATTTAAGATTCAATGACTGCAGACATTATTAAAGTGAAGCTTCAGAAGAATCCCAAGTTGTTTATGCCCCAAAATAAGGCTTAGAGAAACTATATGGTGGGTTCAAGAGATGTGTTGTAAAGAATATTGGGGAAATTACAGATAGCACCTCTGAACTAAACACCTTTTGAATTTTACTATCCTAAACTTAGGGTCGTAACTTTGGACTACCCTGAACTATGCACAGTTTGATTCCGTCCATCCTTTTAACGGAAAAT
>JAYMTF010000957.1:0-27869 GCA_036897485.1 Pelargonium nanum | reverse complement strand
TGTAATATCACTCTTTTGTTAGAATATGAATTTTTCACATGCCGGAAAAATTTATCTTTTGTCGGAATATTCGTACGATCCGCCGGAAAATTCATATGATTTAACTAACAAAATAGTGTTTGACAAGTTTTGAAGGGGTCATCTGGTATAAAAAAAAAGTTTTAGGTGGTGATCTGTTTTAGGTGACTAGTAGTACAATGAATATAGAATGAATATATAAGACTTTCATATTAAGTAGTATGAACATCATCTAAATTATTAAAGAACCATAAAAAATTTTCTTTTCTTGCCTTCCTAACGAAACTCGAACATACGCTCAAGTAGTCAAATGCAAAAGTCTGACATCAAGATTAGTAGATTACTATCATATAATACTTGTTTACTGTTCAATATAGCTAGCCCATTCTCTAGATTATATCTTCCTCCGGCAATTTTATCTAGGTGCCCCAACCAATTAGAGAATCATCATAGAGTTATGATGAGTGACAATATAATTAATGTTCTTAAACACCTTAATAAAATAATTTGTGAACTAGTGTTAAGTAATTAATGTGTTCATCAAATCTTAAATATATATATATAGCAATTATGGTCGGAACAAACTTAAATCAACCAAACTCCAAAATGGTCACAACTCCACCTTATTTTCCCACAGCCATTCTAGTTTTCATTCTATTTCACTCAACTCATTTCACTACCGCTCAATCACAAACCAATGGATTTAGCTTGAAGCTCATTCCAATATTCTCTCCAGAGTCTCCACTATTCCCCAAAAATCTCACCCAACCAGAAAGATTACAAAAACTGATCGAAATCTCCATAGCCAGAGCTAAGAATTTGCAATCACAATACACAAAATTGGAGCCTGAAAATATCCATCTCCCAATTAATGAATACAGAGGTATTTATTATGTTGAAGTGTCTATAGGAACACCAGGAAGAGCTCAGTTGCTGGTGATGGACACCGGAAGTGACCTAACTTGGACACAGTGTAGACCTTCTAAAGCACATTTCAATCAATCTACCCCCATTTTCGACACGGGTTCTTCGTCTTCTTACAGGGCCCTTCCTTGTGATCACCCGCTTTGCAGATCACGATACCCGTGTGTTGATGGTAAGTGTGTTTACCGGAGAAAATACGTCGACTTGGGTGTCTCCAATGGTGTACTTTCTAGTGAAACGTTCAGATTTCCATCTAACAATGGCATTATTCGAGCCTTTCCAGGTATGATTTGAACTGTTCTAACTTTTCAAGATTGAGGTTATTCAACGTTAATTTGTTTCCAGTACTTTGATAAGTTTTAGGGGAGTCTATTACCATTGGCGAAGCTGGGAGACCGTCAATTTAGAGCTGACAATTTGTTTTGCTTAGCTCAACACAAATACAAAACACGTTTAACATAAATTGTCATCTCTAGTTGTCATCGGCATTACCTACCTCATTCCTAAAAATTCAATTAAAATATTTTGATTATGTTAAAAATTAATAATAATAAATAAACTCTTTCTTGTCATCAAGAATTCAATTTCGAGTCTTAGAAAATGTGTTAAGATTTGGTAGGGAGAGATTCGGCGCTCCTGTATGTGATCAAACTGAGCGAGAATGAAAATTAATCTAGGTGTGATATAGTTGAAAAGTGTTTAAACTGCAGGTTTGCTTTAAAAATTTCATGGTTAACACACACAAAAATGGTATATCTATTTCAAAATGAATCAATTTTAGTCCTCTCACTGTCTCAAAATGAACCGAAATAATCTATTTCATCCGTTGATCATTAGTTGACAGTAAAATCTATTGATGTTCCTTAACCGCCAACTATGAGCCGATTAACATAATGAACTACTTCGATTCACTTCCAGATATAGCTCTAGGACAAAATTGTATACATCTATTAACTAATGTACGTCTTGCTAATCAATTCAGGTATCATCTTTGGTTGCTCGGATGAGAGCTCGGGCTTTAATTTCGGCGGCAAACTTTCAGGCATCTTCGGATTGAACTCAGACCTCGATTCCTTGGTAACTCAACTGAATAACAATATCCTCGGACGCTTCTCGTACTGCTTGGTCTCAGACCACCAAATGCCTGGTGCAAGCATCTTGAGATTTGGCGAAGACGCGATGATGAGGTCAGCTGCCAAATCCACCCCGATTCTTCGTCCAAACAACGTACCTTCCAACTACTACTTGGACTTAATAGACATCAGTGTCGGCTCCACGCGCCTCCAGTTCCCGCCGGGAACATTCGCCGTTCGCAACAGGAGAGGAGGTTGTGTCATAGACAGTGGCTCAACCTTTAGCCACTTCCAACGAGCACCGTACGATGCTATCATGAAAGCATTTGATCAACACTTCACTTCGTTTCGGATGCAGCGGATACACGTACGAGGCCAACAGATGGAATATTGTTACACGAAGAGCCCTAATTTTCGTGCCTATGCGGCGATGACATATCATTTTCGCGGAGCTGATTTTGTTGTGGAACCAGCGAATTTGTATCTTCAATATCCGCAGTATTTTTGTGTGGCGTTGCTTCCGATTGATGGGCCGAATATTTTAGGGGCAATGCAACAACAATATACAAGGGTTCTTTATGATATTCGAATGGGCGTTCTCAAGTTTGCTGCGGCGAATTGTGCCCTAGATACACTCTGATTTTCTCATTGTAGAGAAATGGGTGTTTTTATGTAGAGAATGAAATAAAGAATGACGTCGATGTTATGTAAACTTTTGTTTATGTTAGTTGTCGTGATTAAATTAATGTTTTTGTTTTACTAATGAGATATCTTCTTTTTTGTTAATACGCATGAATCGATGTTTGAACTTTTAGCATGCATAACGGAGAATCAAATTTGCAAAATGTGATGAACATTTACTAATAACAAGTGCACCGCATGTGATTTAAAAGAAGAAATTCCCGTAAATTCTTACTGATGAGTTGAGTTTTTAATAGTTCGGGGTATTTCAAACTTATAGATAAAACTTTGATAGAAACTAAATGAAATGAATGACAAAATATTTTTTTTATCTTTTTAACAACGTTAGAATTTTGCGTTTATTTCAACATATTACATTACGTACGAAAACACATAATAGTATTGAGATGTAACACATGGTATAGTCACGAGCTTTTTAGCCTGTAAAACAAGGGTATCTATCCATTATTATTACCCTTTTAAGAAGGCAGACAGATTCCCAACATTTTCAGACAATTAACAATTAAAATGGCTAGCTCCATATGCTTACCTTTTATGTTTTATTTTATTGTCTCCACAAAACCAATAGGAGATGGTCAACTATTATGTACATGACACTTCTATAGAGTATAATAATGGGAGATAAATAAATGTTGTCAATTAGTGTTAATTAATTAATGTGCTTAGTGGAATCTCAAATCAACAAACCAAATCAAAAACAAAAAAGGTAACAAACACAAATTATCCAAACAACAATATGGCCATCACTGCACCTTATTTTCCCATAACCATTATAGTTTTGATTCTATTTCGTTTCACTACCTCTCAATCTGAAACCAATGCTAGCCAAAGCTAACATTAGTTTACAATCACAAGAACCTGAAAATATACGCCTCCCTGTTAGTTTATATAACCCAGTTCTTGTTAATGGGCACAATGCCTACCTTGTGCTAATCCCTTCCATCAATCCACCCCCATTTTCGACCCAGCTTCTTCGTCTTCTTACAGAAGACTTCCTTGTAATAACCGTCTTTGCAAGTCACCGTACTGGTGCGTCAATGACAAGTGTGTGCACCGGAAAAGAGTTGGCAGTACTGGATCAACGAGGGGCGTACTTTCTGTGCAAACATTCACCTTTCCATATAATGATGGCGTCCGAGCCATTCCTGGTACAGTGTATATAGATTCATGTATAATTCGAGAGAACAATTTACGTAAAGACTCTTTGTGAAATATGAGACAAAATATTAGATGAATACGTACAATATTTGAAATAACAATTCTTTAATGATATGACTCTTCCCTCTAAGTTGGGGCACTATTCTGGTATACCAACATTTGCTCCTATTGTTATCGAGTGATTTGCTTTTTAGATAACCACTCAAGGACAATAAAATCGTGAGTTTGTGGAGTTTTCTAGCGCAATTGGTCATATGTTGTTTTGTGATGCTACAATGTTTGAGTTGTCCGCTCGAGAGTTGTCTTTAAATGTGTTAATTATGCTCGATTAAAACGTGTAATTCAACATATCAGAGTAAACGTACGTGTAGCCGATCGTCCTGATTGTATTGAAAGATCCGTTTTAAGAAATAAGATATCTTCTTAAAATATGGGATGATATTCAATTGCATTCTTCCTGAATGTCCAATTGTCCAGTTTGCCATAGCTATGAATCAAGTATTCTTAAATTTGGGGTGAAACTAGAGATAGACAATGATTTAGGGTCTAATTTGCAAAAATAAAAAATAATAGCATGAGACTAATTAAGAAGACAATGCGACAGGTCGCTCAATGTCTCGAATATTTCAAGCAGACGAGACGATGTCGTATTGTAGGTACGAAGCAAGCGCTTAAGCGCTCGTGAATCTTCCTTGCTGGTTCATAGCTTCATCATCGATTTCAATTGATTGTGACTATCGTTTTGGTTCATTTCAAAGAAACAAAATCGACAACACTTCGATTTGATTCCAAAAACACTTCAATTTGTTTCTGAAAAAATGCCCGATCGAGACTGGGATTTCCATCTGAGAACCTTATCCAACAGTGCCAGAGACTCCAATCTCGCCAACGATCCTGCCTCCGACCCTTCTCTCCTCCAATCTGTAAGTTCCTCTATCTATCTATAATCTTCAATTTTCCGTTTGATTCCCAAGAAAGTGTCTCCTTGAAGTTGAAAAAAGAATTTTGAACATTTGATGGTATTTTCTTAGCTTGCTTTGCTCTTGGCAGCCAAATTCACTGGAAAGAAACTGTTTTGAGGCGAGAATTTGATGGAAATGGTCTTGTGGTTTGTTTGTGTAGGTGAAGAGGCTTTGTGAATTGTGCAAAACTGAGAATTCTGAGGATTTGGTGGCTAGGGTTTATCCGCAGATCAATAGGCTTTTCCAACGCTCGGTGGCTTCCTTGTCTCAGTCTCGGAACTCTAATGGCCTTCTCCTACTGGTGTGTTTTAATGAAGTTTTTAAATTTATATTACATTGTGAACATGAATTGATAAATTGGAGTTACATGAATGTGAACTTCAAATTTTCTGCCTTACCACATTGATGATTGGGTGCGCCGCTGAGTTTGGAATGTGTATACCTGAAGGTTTGACTGATGAAAAAGGGTACAAGGGAATGACAATTGTTGGTCTATTTAGCTTTGCAGCAACCTATCAGTTTTTTTCAGTATGATTGGGATGTTTGCTCTGCATTAAAAGCTCTGTTTTTTCTTCATGGTTAATTTAATCTATACCTATCCCAGGCTCCCATGCTCTTGGAGCTTTGCCTTCTGATGCTGTGTCTTGAGCATGTGTATTTCCTCTGGACAAGGATCACGGTTGATGATTGAATCCTAAGGTTTTATGTATGTCATAAATTGTTTGAGCTACTCGTAAGATCTTTATGGACGCACTGAGAACAGTTGTCTTTATTTAACCTTAATCTTGGAAGCACTAAAAATACAGCGTGTATTGGGGGATGCCATGTTGTACACGAGAACTTGGATGTCCTCCTATATTATTAAAAGAAATAAAAAATAAATACAATAACAAGTTAACAATGAATAATAAATTTGAAGTAATAGCCTTATAGCCATTGAGGCACTTGGATTGTTTGTGCGCGACCAGTGATTCACTCTTTGTTATACATGTTTGTTATTAAATCTAAGTTTAATATATTTCATATACTTTATAGCTTAAAATATATAGTTTTGATAATAAAAACTCTGGCATGTCTTGTCCTACGTTTATTAAAAACTTCAAATCCTATGAACGTGTGATTTACCATGTCCTAATACGTGCTTTCTATGCTGTCATTGCAGTACTTTGTTTACTTAGATACATTTATGTTCTTGGAAGTTAGAAATGTCTTGGTTGTGATAGTGGTTGGGGAGAGAAAGACGGACGAAAAAAGAATAATGAGATATCTTATGCTAGGAACATACCTTGTTGTGTTACAGTAAACCTTTTGGGTCTGCAGGTAGGAGGATTTATTATATTTCCTAATTTCCTTTATCCCTTGATCTACATCTGATATATTTTTCTTAGAAAAGTATCACAAACTGTTCAAATATCTCTCTCAAACAGATTCTACTTCCCTCTGTTTTAATGATGGAAATTTGGCTTATTATCTCAATATAGCATTTCTTTCCCCTGGTTTCTGTGGTTATGGACAATATCTACATTATGTTTGATAGCTTGGACAGTGCTATTGTCTTTCAGTAATATTCTGTTCATTATCTCACAAGGGTTTGCTGAAGGTTGCTGTAATTATCAATGTTGCTCATACTTGTTTTATCTTTCCATTAGGCCATTCTGCAATTTTACCTTGATTTTGGAGAGGCAGTTCTACATGATCCTGATCCCAGCTTGAGGACATTTTTCCGCTCATGTTTGAGCCGGTAACAATACTCACAATATAGCACTAGTGTACTCATGATATTCTTCGGCTTTATCAGATTTAAATTCTGGCTATATATACTGATAGATAGAAAAATGTCATTTTGTTCATTGATTCTTCAGCTGTGTTAATTTTGAGTTGAATTAGGTCATGAATTAACTCTTATTTTTCTATAGTCCACTTAGATGGAGGGCCTTGTAAAGGTCATCACTTCACTCACATTCTAATAAAACGTAAATTTAGGGGAAAAAGGAAGGAAGGAAAAGCTATTGTCACCCTTCTTGTCACCACCTTAGATTTAGTTAAAATCTAAGCAAACATTTTAGTTGGCATGTTGAAGTAGGCGAGGGGGAATAAATGACACTAGGGGTGGTTCTACGTCTTTAGACTTTAGAGAGCTAAAGCGAACGAGGCCTTTTTCAAAATAAGAGCAGTATAACACTATGAAAATCACTTAAGTTTTTTTATTTGAAATTTGTTCTTGTAGATTTCTTATATGCAAAATCTTTGAAAACAATAGTTTTTTCATGGTTCAAATTTTTTGCAATAGTACAATAAAGTTTTTTTGAGTAACTACATAAGGTTGCGCTAAATTCTTGGATTTGATTTGAAATTTGCGATTCGAAATGTACAAATTTCATGTTTGAAAAACCTTATAATTTCAAATGACAATTTTAGAGTTTTCATTTGAAGTTCCATGTTGTAGTCATGTTTTAAATCGTATTAGATTTGAGTCAAATCCAAATTCTTTGTGCATCCACACATTTGATTTAACTCAAGTCTAGGATTTTAAATTATATCCAAGAATCCAAATAGAGCATACTCAAATTTATTTTTGGAATATGAGTTTCACACTAAAACTTTTTTCGTCGTGGACTTCTCATATAGGCTTTATTTTGTCTAGGTTTATTTTTTTCAAATTCATTATAGGTTTAATTTTTTTTTAATATAAGCATAACCTATCTTTAAATTTTGAGTTTCCTTTTTTCAATGGAGTTTTATAGTAGAAACAATTTGGGGGTCTTTAAAAATTGGGGGCCTAAAGCCACTGCTTCATTGCCTTGAGGAAGAGCTGACCCTGAATGATACTCTCTCTGTCCAAAATCCAAATGATGATATATATCTATCCTAATATGTACGTCTACTTTCATCAGGTCGTGGCACTGGCTCTCTTAATTTTCTCTGAAGATACCAAACATATAGCTCATCTAAATTCAACTTCAAATGTTCAGCGTGTTCGTATAACTTTTGAGAAACACTGTTTGAGGCCTGAAATTGTTTGTTAGAGTTCCATTCACGATTCCTTGATGGTTTTTGTGATTAGTTTGTGAAATCTTTCAACAAGATTCATGGGTCTGAAATTCTTTCCTTTTTAATTGTTGGACTTGGATATAAGTATGGGCTTGCATAACAATTTATTGTATGAAATTACCATTGTGCTAGAGGAAGCTTCTCGCCCTCTCCCATTGAAAGTTGTCATGTTGGAAATTTTGAAATGATGACATGACATGACTCTTGTGTCTGACTCGCATTTGAAACTTATGACAGAACTGACCTTGGTTTATTCATTCAAAATATCACATGCAGAAATAGGGAGGTTTGGTTTATGATAATAATCATTTTCAAGTTTGTTTTTGTTAATGACACTATTTAACTTCTACATGCAAACAAAAGTTAACTAAATATGTATGCATGATAATCTTCATCGACAAATTTATTTGTTCATGGCCAAATACATCTCCAAAATATGGCTCAGCGTGGCAACTGATTGGCTTAAATGTGTCAACTGAACTTTCCCTTTGTCATGCATCTCTTAAGTAGATTGCTTGGTTAATCTTTCTGCTGAGAATATGAAAATGTCATTTCATACTCTCCTGCCATCCTGTCATTTGCTTATGTTGCTTTTATTGATATGCCTTTTTTGGAATAATAATGTACAACACAAAAATTTGATTTGCTGGCAACCACAAGCCAATTTTATTCTGATGTTGATTGCAGTGAGTTTGCAGATCCTATTGTTGCGGAAGCAACCCTTGATTTCCTGAATCTGAACAAGAAAAAACTTTTGACATCTTTCCCGACATTACTGCCCCAGGTATGATTCAGTATCTATAATAGTTACTTTTAATAAGAATAGATTTTTTTTTTTTCGTGGTATGTGATCATGAGACATGTTTGTCTTATTACATTACTTAATGCTGAATGTGGCATACTCTGACCAGACCCACTAAATATCAAATTTGAGTTACACATTCAATAATACTAAGAGACGTTGGAACGAAAACATTTTTGCCATGATCTTTTTCCTCTCAATAAACTGTGAAAAATCAGAGAGTAATGCTTATTCTTGGGTTTATTGCTTTAAGGAGCTTTAAGTGGACATTACTTTAGTTTGCTGATAATATTCTCTCTAGTAGTTATACCATAGTCAATGGTAAGCGCACGCTTAGGATCAGGCAAGACAAGCAACTTCAACAAGGCACTCACCTTTGGCTCCTAGTGAAGCAACTTTGCCGAGGCAAAAGACAGATGTGAGTGTCCCGTGAAGTAACAGTTAATGTTGGAAGTACTTAACTGACAGCCCACTCGTGGAGTTAAATGGGAAAATTCCTGGTTAGACTTCCAAATTCAACAAAGTTGCTATGTCCAACAATTCTTGCCAGTTGTGAGTACAAAACCTTCATTTCTCTCTGTCGTGGGTTGAGGGCCATGTTAACCTAAGATCCAGCTTTAGAATCTCAAGTTGAACCTGAACAGAATAAGCATATGGTGAGACCACCATTTCATTACTTATCTCCATGGTCTCCTTTTATGTGGCGTACATTCCTTAGAGACCTTTGCACCTGTAATGGACCGGGCCTTTTTCCACCTTTCATCTTTCCTATCTCATGAAAATTGTACAAAAAGCCGAAATATTCTCTTCTCCCATGTTCTTTTCTTCCCCCCCCCCCTCTCCAAAAAAAAAAAAAGGTTCATTGCAGCTGCCTCAAGGTGCACCAGTTCAGATGAACCTTCATTTACTCTCTGTTTTTTTGTTACATTGTAGAGTTACTGTACACTTTCCAAAGAGAGCTACAAAAGTGATCATTTCCGTTCCAGATCGATGTGAAAATATGATGCCTTTGCTTTGTCTTGGCCACCTGTCTTGTTAGCGTTTGTGATTTGCTGTGCTAGCACGTTGGCCTTTTTTTCCTTCTTTTACTGCATTTGGTTCAAGCCACTTTTTTCTTTCTCTATTAGATCCTTCATATCACTGATGAATAATAGTTTCAAATATTGATGTCATTTATATGTCTCTAATATTAATAATTCATTTTGCAGTTTTTTCCATTGTTGCTCAAGCTGATTGCGTGGAATGGAGAAAAGTAAGTTCTTTAACTGGTATTTGATTTAGTAAAGTAATGCAGTGACTATGACTAAAAGTTTTTAGCTAAAGACAGTAAATACTTTCATGATCAGATTAATGTTGTCAATTTTGGTTGGTAGGGTTATTTTTCTTGAATTCTTTTGTCTACTACTTTGGGCTTACATAAAGCTGTGTATCTTTCGTAGAGATTCAGAGGCAGCGGTTGTTTTTGACTTTGGGTGCATTTCTGATGTAATCTTTCTGTGTTCTCTTCATTTTTAATGACTTTTTATGATTGGTCTTTCTCTAGGCAGCGGTTGTTTTTGACTTTGGGTGCATTTCCATGAGCATACATGTTGATCCCACATCTTTCTTTTATTTATTTTTTGCTTTCATGACCAATGTAGCATTTAAGATTTTTTTTAGATGCTGAGCGAATCATGTCGGAGAAAGTTATATAATTTTTTTTTAATCTATTAGAAGATTGAAGGAGTTCTGCTAAAGGATTAATCCATAGTCTGCCAACTTTTATGGGAAATGGCTTTTGTTGTTGTTCTAATGGATGCAGTAAAGAGACAAGCTAACAAACATATAACTGCTGTCTTTTAGGTTGGAAAAGTCATTTCTAAAGGTTCTTCCAGGAATGATGTCACCTGGATCTTTTCTTCCACTATTTCCATCATTAATGGACTTGCCAAGTGAGTACAATTGGAGTTTGCACCAGCTATTTTCTTCTGTTTTTTATTTCTCTTCACCCCCTCATCTTCTTTGAACTGACCTTGCACATATATATCTACATTATGATGATAGCCTGCATGTTTATTTCATATAATCTGCATGTAATTATATTCTATACAGTTTATCATAGAGGCAGTGTACTGGATTTTTATTTATCTATGATATATTTTTGGTAACTTAAAGGGAAAAGTTGGAAACTGAGTAATCTTTACAATTTGTTTTTAGTTCATCAACGATTTCTTCTACATCATATATAGTTGGCTTAAACTCAGCTGTTTTTTTTTTCCTAGATCCAATTCATTTATTCTGAAATAATTATGCCAAGTCTTAGATCATGTAGTCATGACTGTAAGTTATTTAAATACAGTTGATTTGTTGTAACTACCTCATAGGCTCATACTTTGACACTATTGCTAGTTATCTTTATACTACCCTCCTATCATTTTCAATATGCCATTAGCTCTAATTTTTTTTAAGTTAACAAGCTTCACAATGAGCTGGCTTTTTGTTATTTTCCATTTCCTCACGTTTTTCTTTTTTCTTCTTCTTTTTTTGTTCCATCTGAACTAGTTTTGGTAGTGGCATTGGAAAAGGTAGAACAGAAGAAAGGATCACTAATTGGAAGCAGTATAGCTTCAATCCAGAAGAGTACGGCTCCTGAGGTTATTTTTTTCACTTTCTGAAGATACTTGGCTCAAGTCCCAACTTCAGACATGATAATACTCATTTTCTCCAGATGCAGATGCTACTTGCACTCATGGATGAAGCTTATACGGGTTCAACCATTGGAGACGGAGGGGGAGACTCTGAATCCGATGATAATAATACCATAGATGTAGCTGATCCTTTGTTCCTTGATCTTCTTAAGGATGAAAATGATGGCCTTGCTGTATGTTGCCTTCTATGTCTCAAAATTATTTTGCATTATTTGTCCATCTTACAAAGAAATAGCTGCCATCACAAAGTCGCTTGGTTTAACTATAGCTGACTCTGTGAATATAAAGATGTTAGTTGTCTTTTTAAGGAGTATTTTCTTGTTTCTCTTCTTTCTCGTCTTTTAACATAACAAACATATTTATGTCTGTAATTGCTGTCCTTCACGTATAGTTTTCTTTTATAAATTGAAGCAAAAATAACTTAATCATAGATCATTATCGTATCAACTCTCTTACTAGGTTTTGCTGGGCTTACTCTCGTTTCTAAGTTATATATTTAATTAATTGTTAAGTTGTAATGCTTGGAGAACATATCTGCTACCAAATGCTAAGAGTTACTTAAATTAAGTTTTGAATTGTCAATGGCATGTAAACTGATGTCTTTGCATTTGACTCCAGGAATAACTCCATTTTTGTTATTCAAACTGAAATATATGCATATACATCCAACAAATATACTAAGCCAAAAAGTTGTTGCAACTGTCATTTGACTGCCTATTCTTCATTTGCGGATAACGAATTACATTGTTGATGGCACATTGAATGTGGTATTTCAGGAACGACAATGGAATTCTCCTGGGATGACTGCTGCCTTACAGACCGCGATCAAGACCCTTAAGTCTGATAGGCTAAAAGAAACTCTAAACGTAGCGCCTCGGCTTCTTGACATGTATTTTGCTATAGCATTGCGTGATGTCAATAATTGTATGTGCTACCAGTATCCAATCTTCATTTATGTTGTGTATAGTTTTCCTGCTGCATAGAAAACTTGTCTACTGATGCACTTATTACATTATTGCTAATTTGTATTCATTGTCCTGCAAACGTTATGGATAGTGTGAAACTTGTCTACATATTTCTTTTGCAGCTATTATCTGCGCATTGATTCCCCTAATTATGTCAAGAAATGACACTATATATCCAGACAAGAACTTTTCTTATGAGGTACATATATGATTTTACTTTAACTTTCTCTCTTTTTCATTTTCCCCCTCAAGTTCACGTTTCTGGACTGCTGTGGAATAAAGCTACTCCAAGTATATATTAGGATCCACAAGGGTCTGAACTTCAACATACATACTCTGCGAAGGTCATGCTAAATAAATTAGGGAATATATGATGTTTAAAAGATGATTTTCTTCTGTCAAAGTCTATTCAGGCATGTTCACAGTGGAACAAAGTTGACTAAGCTTTCATGATATGATATCCTTTGTTCATTTTGAGGAAATAAATGTACTAAAACCAGAAATTTTAAATCTTCCCTTTTGAAGCTTACCTTCAATATTTGATCTCTTGTTCTCTTGTCATTGTCTGGATGCCATACTAATAAAAGCTCTTTGCACTGTTAGATCTTTTGTTCTATTCTTTCTTTGGTTATTATTCTGATCCAGAAAACATTAAAGTTAGCTTTGTTGGAACGGTACTTGTAACCTCCAAATATGTAGGTAGACTGCCAGCAGGTTTTTGACAAATTATCATCTCTAGCATTATCCCGTAATATTTAATGTTGATCTTTTAAAATATGATCACTTGTTATCGTAATAATGAGTGTCCTTGTTTCTTGGTTGTTTTCATAACAAGTTGCCACTCGTGTGAGATACTTGAGATAGAAGAATGGAAGTTCTAAGGAGTTCTTTATGTTTGTAGGTTCGAAAGAGGCTTATAGAGTTCATGCTTGCTTCATTTCAGCGGTCTCCTGATTTTATTGCACTTTTGAAGGTATTCACCGGGCAAATCTTGTTTCTATGTTAATTCCATTCCATTTGTTATTCAAGTACCAGCATTGTTGATTTAGCAACCTTTAACTATGCAGAAGCCTATAACTGACAGGCTTGGAGAAGCCTATGACAGCCCTGCAAAGGTCAGTTATCTCTCAATAATCCACGTAAATAGGTGCAGTAATTGAAGTTGAGTAATTTTTTGTTTCTGTTTTGTGCAGTCTGAGTTGGCACTACAATTGTGTTGGGCCATTGGGGAACATGGAGGAGGTGGCGAGTCCCACAAAGATGCAGCTCGTGAGCTTTTTGAGAGTTTAGAATTACTTTTGTATGAAAACCTTTCATCCAGGTATGTTTTACTCATAAATATACTTTAACAATGTGATTCTCATGCTGATTTCTCCGATGGTTTGCTTTGGGAAGTCGTCTAGGCTTATTTCAAGAATCAGCCCGTGGCTCTGGCAATGGAGCTTATAGAAAATCATCACAGTCGAGGCTCCTATGTTTTGTTGTTACAGCTATAGCCAAGCTTGCAACTTACCACCATGAATTACTGCCTAGGGCACGTGTGTCTTTGGCCAAGGTCTGTTTTTCAGCTTCAGATGTAATACATAAAAATATCTATAAAAAAATTCACATGCATAGGTAGGCTTCATTGTTTAGTTTTCTGTATGCTGTCTGATAATTTCCCACCAGATACCTACTCACATTGTATTTATTTCTTCAGGTAGCTCGATCTCGAATATCGGACAGAAGAGTTTGTAAGCGTGCCTGTGATTATTTGGGTTTAATGCATGAACCTTCAATTTGTTTGTCTGTTTTGGGGCCTTCACGATCTTCTCAAGGACAGAATCGTCCTGGGACGGTTAACTGGGGTGAAGGTGGCACAAAGATGATTGCTCATATTCCATTTTACATTCTCGGTGAACAAGAAGGTAAGAGATTGAATTAGATGCATGTTCAAAAATATAACTAACTGTCAGAAGTTGTATTGATGTCATGCTACCCCAATTCTTCCATTGTTATCAAAATCCGCATTATAGCACTTTCCTAGCAACGTTAGATGCATTCTTCTATTATGAATACTTCCCAAATCCCTCCTTCACTTCAATAACTCCACACCTGTCCTATTTCCAACATCCTCTTAAAAGCATCACTTACATCAATAATCTGAACCTTGAAGATTGGTATCCTTTTCTGGTTGTCCATGTCATTGTGGCATTTTTCTATAGTGAAAGCATAACTCCTTTTACCACCTCGTTAACAAACCCCATATATTTTTGTTTTACATGGCTAACCGCCGCACCCCAATCTAATAACAATTACGTTCTGTCAATGATAGTATAAAAAATCCATACACGACGATGAAACAACTTTTATAAGTTCTGCCGTTTTAACTGTAATGCTTTGGCTTCCCATTGTCGTTAACCCTTACATTTCCCCCTTGTTGCAGGTCCACCTTTCCATGATTTTTCATTTGACGATATCCTACCAAGAAGATGAAGCAGAATAGTCTGCAAAAAGTTTAAATCTGGAGTTCAAAAATCTTTTGTATCATCCGATTTAGCACATGGTTAAATCTTTTTGCCTACGGCATATAGTAGGAATTCAATTCGTACAGGCGAACGAACATACATAAATGAAGATATGTGTTATTCTTTCTAGAAAGACTTTAGGATTTTATTTCTTTTCCTTCCATGAGTTCTGATACTGTGGATGAGAAAACATCTTCACTTGCAACTTTTGAGCCATGTGTTGATGTAAATTCAGTTTTTATCATCTTCTTAGAATAAATTATCCTCTTCATTTTGTTTAAATGTCCCCAACTAGAAATATATCTCATCTGTAATATTCACTTTCTACATTTGGAGATTTGAACATGGTTTTTTAATAGCATCATTTAGATTATATGATTGGCTAATTCAGTTCTGTCATTCATTGATGATAAGGGTTCTATTTTGTTTATAAATACTAAAGTCTTATAGAGTAAATCTTTTATTGGCTTAGTGCTTCGATGCCAAGTGGAGACGTTTCTGATCTTGAGGTCTAATCTAGCTTTCGAATCGACTTCTCTCAAACACAAGTTTCATCTTCTAAGGGGAGAAGCTTTCGAACTTTGGATATATTGCCAGCTATAATTGCGCATACAAGTCAATACTTTCATGTCTGAGACGGTGTTCTAAAAACACATTTAAAGTCTCCGCTTAAAAGTGTGCTATCTTGCACATGCAATATGCTCTCCTCTATGACCCCAAGAAGCCTTCAACTAGATCATTTCTAGAAATATATATTACTTATTTGACATGAGTCAAAAAAGACGCATCATCATCTCTAATTTTATTCTTTCGAGAAATATTAATCATTTAAAATAGTAACTATAATATATTTGAACAATTTATTATATTATTAAAAATACATTAATACCAACCACTTTAAAGTTTTACAGCAAAATAAAGGATAAAATCTGTCTTAAAACAATGTTGTACATATTTCCTAATAATGCATGATAAGCTGTAATAAGCTACACAACACAAATTACAGAGTTCCTTTATCGTTTCAAATGATCAATTTCACTGGTAATTTGAAGATACAAGATTAGGTTCATTTTAGTTACTTGTACACACAATCTTTGTTTGCGAGTATTAAGTACTTCTCCTCCTTTTAACTGCATTTCTTCTCACTGCAACAATAAGGATAGATCTCAGTTTGATTCATAAACTACTTATGGTTTCATCAACAATGAACTAAGTACATTAGTTTTGTGCATCAACAAAAGGTTATGTTTTCAAATATATGAACACTTGTTGCTATTTCAAAAAAAAAAAACACTTGTTGCAGTAAATTTTTAGACCAAAAAATCTGCTTCACTTTTTCACAACTACACGCATTTTTTGTAAGAGGAAAAGGATACTGCAGAACAAGGAAACATGCCCTGATTTTCACGAACTAGGGTTTGGTTTAATGGTTCTATTAAGAGAATTAATTTCTTTTTTAACAACTTCATGTGAATGAACAAAGGATTTTTTTACTAAGCTCTATTCATAGCAACTCTATTGATACATTCGTAGGTGTTAATCTCACGATTTCAATGCACTTGCAAGGGGATTAGCATACCGAAAGACCTATGTATCGAGGTTAACAAAATTTGTGAATCACGAAAAAAGTGGAGACTGACAATGAAAGTGACTAAACGAACATGAAAAAGAGCAAGATAAATCAAGCATCTAAACATTTTCAGAATTAGTTTGTACTTTTTATCGTTGCAATAAAGTTTGTGCACCTAAATGCTCCCAGGTAAGAAAGAGAGTTCACTAAAAAGTAGCAGCATTGAAACCTTTGAACACCATTGCAAGTGCAACTTCAATATCGACTAATATATAACAACTATTTCACCTAACCTAAAGATCGCTAAGATGTACTCAAATTTTGTTCAAAGTAAAAAAAAACTACGAAATATTCCAAAAATAATCCTGAATATAACACAATACCTCAACATAAACTGTAGAAGTAGTCTCGTGGAAACAGTGAATGATATTCAAATATATGCTATGAATCTTTTGTTTAAATATAAATATACGTTAAGAGTCACAAGTGAGGATATTTACCAGCTTGAGAATTGCTCGAGTTGTCGTCGGACACAACAGCAGATCTGATCAAACTCACAGTTCTAGTAAGCAACTTGTGTATCACGCTGACAGAGGCCGGAGGTATGTGATCCGGCGATGATGCTCCATCAACAACATGGTACCCCAATGTGAGGACAGATCCTATAACCTCGTCTTCGTCCATTATTGGCCTGTCCGGCAAAATAACGAATCCCGAAGGCAATATGACGATCTCATCCACATCTCCCGTTCCTGTCATGATTGAAGACATGGCCGCCATCTCAATGGGTGCATATACTATATACGAGCCAGTAACGCTGGCATAACTTTCTTGCACATATAATGTGGCAATACCATTTGAAGGCGCCTGTAGGTACATATACATATAGGAGTTAATTGAGCTAGTTCTAGCTTCAAGTATATGGGATGTGATAAAAATGAACATTTGTTGCTTACCTTTCTTGCTACCAGAACTGATACCCGACTTCCCGGGTCTTCCCCGTGAACTACGTACATTAGATCGCTGACATTGAGCTTAGATGAAAGCACATCCCACTGCACGTATGTTATAGAATAATCATCGGATCATGACACGCAATATAGCATTGAATAAGAATGGGATATATATATATATATTCAAGCTTCATATCTTGATATAGAAGATTTTGAAGGAGAAATTGATTATAACAAGAGAAAGCCAAAGGAAGAGCTTAGTTCATGGAACTACCATTCAACAAAAGATATCAAGGAGTTACCTTCAACATTATTCATACTAAAGAAGTCAACTACAATGAAAATCATATAATCCGTCGCAATATAAATGTAAATGAGAGGTCGATATATATGCTAAGATTGTTTATTTCTCATATTGGAGATGCAATAGTCGCTTCATACTTATGTCTGAGCCAAATACAACTAACATGATAAAAAAAATTATTGAGTATTTGAATTAACATGTGATAGAAATTACGAGATAATTGTTCTTGACAACGTTATTTTTTTGTTTTATGATTTACCATATAAGAAACCTCACACTCACACATATTCTATATAACTCACACAATATCATTCTCAAACAAGTCTAATCCAAACGCTAACTTAATTAATATCACATAATAACCACTTGACTCAACTAGACTCCATAACTCTTTTTGCAACATGTCAACTGCACTAGCAAACACAAGAGCAAGAAATGCCAAAAATTTTCAAGTTATCATACGAAAATAGTATGTATCTTGAGTTATAAGTAAATACCTTGCTTCGACAATTTGGATCCCGAAGAAAACTGAATACCCTCTTTGGTGGAACCGCGAGCCAAAAGGAAGCTGTAAAAAGTATGGTAATTTTTGGAGGGTTTCCTGGAGTAGGATTATCGATGCTATGCCTTGTAGCGACCTTTACATCTTCATGGCCTTCAACACGTATTGTTCTCCATAGCTTGTAATTTTCGGTATCAGTACCACCAAGTCCAAGACAAAAGCTTCTCATCATTCTTTCAGAAAGCTTGAGCAGATTCCCTTTCCCGGCTTCAGGTAATTTATTCCATATCTTGCAGTTTTCTATAAATTAAATTAAATAAATCTCTTTTATATAAAAATGTTGGAGAAACATTAATAATATAAGATATGGAAAATATACCTTCATCATAAGTAGGATTTGTTTGTAGCCCCATTATAGTCATAAGTCGTTTTATTTGTTGAAGTAACGTAGAGATCCAACGCTTAGCGCTAAATGCAAAACCAGATGTAACTAATGGTTTGAACGCGAAAGGGACTAATCCATGAACCACCTCAGCATGCTCAACCCATACTACCTAATGATAAAGAAAACATATGGAGTTAAGTTAATAAGATCATATTGTAGCCTAATTCAACTAAATTTGAAATAACTGTTCTTTTAAGTTTCATAAATATTTATTTCCGTACCCTTGTAAATCCATTCGGAAATGTTTGGATTAAGCAGCCTGATGGTTTTCTCCGATAAGTATTTAGCTGATCCGGGATGATACTCTCCAATGATACGTCAACAACCAACCAACTCCATAGATCCAGTTGTTTACAGTATCTTGCAAAAATGCATTCTCTACTTCGAACAAGTGGTGATACATAATGAAATGCTGCTGACACCTGAAAAAGGAAAAGAATATTACTCGAAACTGATCGAATTTAAAAGTTGTCAAATGTATTGTATTATTAGCTAGAGACACGAATTAAAACACGTTACATGTAATAGTTATTAAGCAATCGAAAGTTACGAAAGAACTTGGGAGCACGTTAATAAATGCTTCTCAAATATTTCTGCAAAGGAAACTTCCCCGAGCAATTAATATATATGTTATAGATCTGCAAAGAATATGTTCCCCACGCATATAAGCAAGGCGAAACCCTACTTCAGAAAAGGGGATTAGCACAGGCAACAAAGGAAATCATTTCATCACATAAGCCCAAAATCATCCTTCATCATCATTAATTAACCTATGCTTTAGCTCTGTATATCATTTGATTTAACAAATCATGTTCAACACTCACACCATGAATTGAACCATTATTATTTTAGACATCACAAATATTCAAAAGAAAGAAAGAGAAAGACTTTGTTTTGGATCTGTTGTCATGGCAATTGATTAGGGTTTCATTGACACTTTTTGGTTTCTTTCTCTTTTCTTGGTTAGCTTTCTTCATATTACTTTGTAACCGTTGGATCATATACATCTAGGGCAATCTCGGTAACAGACTATAATTTTCTCTTAATTGAAATGTCCTAGCAAACTCAAAAGTTCACAGAGTGTCTAAAAAATGGATTCTAATTTATAAGTAATAGGCATTTACCACTTGCAAAGCTCCGTTGTAGTTTTCTCCTGATCCCGTGGATACCATTCCCAATGACAATCCTCGACCCACAATATTGGAAAATATAGATGACCATTGATCCTGATTATCATAATGAAAATGATAACATTTCATCTTAAATCAATAACATTCTCTATATATGTATATTTATCAAATAAGCAAACAAAATTGTAAGAAAAAATGCCCTACATACCAAATCCATGAGCATCTCTATGATGTTGAGTGGATTCATTCTAGTGTAACAATATGCCCTCGAAGCTTCAGTCTCAAAACTAGCTTCTCGATTAGGTTCATTACCAAATAACGCGTTATTTAAAAAATCAAATGGCCCACAATTCTCTTCCTCGTGAGTGCCATCTAAGCTCGGCAAGCTTTTTGGGGTCACCTCCACCATTTTCATTATATCCTCTAGAGAAAGATCATCAGCTCCGAATTCCTTCATGTATTCAAAATTATTTAGAACCTCGATTCTAGAATCAGCACTATCGGGCTCCCATAAGGGTGCTCCTGAAGTTGCTTTTCTCAGTAGCTCCATTGCAGCTGCTTGAGCTAGCTCAGTTATTTTTTGTCTATTCACGGGAGCGCGCATTGAAACAGACATAAATATATCAGTAGCTCGTTGCATCTCTGGCGATGGAACCCCGAATTTTCTCTTCCAAATGCTGGGTAAATAGGGAGACAATGGTGGAGGAAGTCTGTTGAAGCCCATTTGATTGTTTACAGGATGAGATTCACCATTATTTCCTGAAGCACCTTGTCTACCATCTCCCTGTAAGTAAATAACAGAAATGAATGAGAGTTATTAATCAAACTAATTTAAATCCATTTCATACATCAAAACAATGTTAGTAAATTATGTATCCACTTAATTTGATGAATAAAAATGATCTATTTCTATGAGAGCAAGTGTATCAGCTAAGCTACTAGTCAAGACACAAAATAAATGATTGTTCTGCGAAGTCTGTGCCCACAAATCTATCAAGATGGGTTATAGGTGTAAAGGCATGTTGTGACATCACCTCATTAGCATGAATGAGTCTCAGCTGCTAAAGTTTGGTTGGGATACATTTTTCTCGAATTTTATTCTTGTTTACTAATTTACTCATGATTTCATAACGATCATGCAATAGTTCTAGGGTTTTGCAATGCCAATTGAAGAGTTACCAGCTCAATCTAGTTTCAGTCGTCATTTTTTGTCGAGAAATGGATAACTGCTAATCAAAATCATGATCCAGTAGGTACAGAAATTAACCATTTATTTCTATTATTATTATTATTATTCCTTCCATTGTTTCTGTCATGGAAAATTCTAGGGTTTTGTAAGATGTCACCAAATCTCAGCTTCATTGCTTGTTTTGATGGAGAATCGGACTAAATATACATTAATTACTTCACAATGAGTCCAATAATTAAACACCCTATGTTGTGAACAAAAATTTATAATAAAGATTTTACCTGCCGAGCCGGAATATTCATATCTCCATCTAGACCTAGTTCTTGACCAGGTAAGGATTCTCCAGAGCTACATCAACAAAAACATGTCATCAAAACCTTAAAAAAAACAAACATTTCAAAAAATGTATGTGTCACCAACAAAAATGTACTTGGTGGCAGCTGGTGCAGCTCCAAGTCCTTGATGATAGTTTTTGACGGAGCGATCGCCGGATTCGTCGTCGGAGATCTCATTGTACTCAACCGAGTTCCCTAGGTCGTCGTGGTTTCCTCCGATCTCCGGTTCCGGATCAACCATATCTTCAGTGAAGCTAAATAATAATAATAATAATTAATTAAAAATGAGATAATCATGAATTATTCCACAACTCAAAACGAATTACGAAGATAGATTATCTAAAATTCAATTAAATTAAATTAAATCCATAGAAGTAGAGCACAACCTGAGAGCTGCAGATCTGAATCTCTATCTGTTGAGTGAGTTGCTTGGACCTCGTGTTTATCATTTTGAGAGTGAGTGTGTTTATATAATAATTAGTGTAAAAAACGTCGGTTTTTAATAATAATATAATTGATGCGTTACTATACAGACAGTGCGAATTGGAGAAGAGATGCACAGTGCCACCACCTCACGCCATTTTCGCAACTGGTTTTCGTTTTGTTGGTGGGGTTGCTTACGTGGCTGTGGCTGGCTAATCAGCGTCTCTGACGTGGCTGTTCTCGTTTGTTTGATTGGTTATGGGTTGGAGGTTTTAGGTCAGCATGAGAGTGCGGTTCAGGTGAGGTACATAGGATCCACTCAGTGTTGTTGGTTCTCTTTGGGATTCGAGAAATGTGTTTGGGATTATTCAAATCTCGATGGTGTAAAGAACTAATTCAACTAAATGTTTAAAATGATAGTTGAAGACTCATTATTAATTTTATACTCTAACAGATGTCACATGTCTTTTTGTTGAACAATGCTAAGTAGTACAAATCAAAACAAAACTAATATAGGCAAATACTTGTGAACATCTTTTTTTGGTGGGCTTGTTTATGCACCTAGTAATTTTCTATATATAGATAATTATTTTTGACATGTAGAAAAACTTATTGTACTTTTCATTTATTCTAGCATAAGCTTATACATAATGATGCACAATTTGCTATTCATCTTGTTGTTAGTGATACGAGAATTCAAAGAAGACGACAAAAAGAAGGTTGTTACAGTGATACGAGAATTCAAAGAAGACGACAAAAATAAGATATTGTGTCGTTATTAGAATCGAATAATTTAATGTTTTTAAAAAAGTAAGGTGCAATAAGTTCGACAAAAAATAGCTTTATTTAACATTCATTTTGTCGTTGTTCATTAATGACTAAATAATAATGCTTACCTTTATTCATTAATGTATCGATGGTAATATTTATAAACGATAAACTACCAAAAATTAGTTTCTATCCAATTAAGGGAGATAGAGATGTGGTATTATGTCACTCACCATGCTAGACATGTTCTCTTTGTATGCAAATCTTATCAGTCAAATGAGATAATTATATGACCCTTTTGATAAGGACATTATCGCTCTCCAAAGCGTTCCCTCAATTTGTGGCCCTTGCCATAGAGTTTATGCACCCCTATGTGCACCTACAACTCTATATGGAATTTTCGCATGCTATGAAAGAGCTCCAAGACCGTCACGATGTTACACCAGTCTCGTCCAAGCCGAGCCTTGTTAATTCTAAACGAAATTTTTTTAGAATGATTCTTTTAGTATCTATTTTGTTTCTAATAGGTTCTCAATTTGGTGTAAATTTCAATTTAATACTCTTACTGTCAAGAATGTTTTTAAATGATCCTCTTAATTAACATATTGTGTGGCACATTGATAAGGTGTCGATGATGTCATCATGATGACGCATTGACAACGTCACAATCGTAGAACCCTTGAGGCGCTAGGGCCTCGTTGGCCACAGGGAGACCAAATCTTGGAGGTTGTCCTGGAGTGTACCATATCCAAGACATGACGGCCTCGAAGTGCACTCAAGGATGTGAAGTAAGATAGGTTTGGAAGTTACCAATTGAACGTACCTCACTTAGATATGGCTCGGATATCCACGTAGTCAGTGGCGGAGGGAGGGGTACGCCATCATAGGCCCTGGCGTACCCCACACACATATATATATGGTTTCAGTTATACTATAGCTCAAAAGTGAAGTTGCCACAGTGTCTAAGGTTTTGTTATTCTGTGCACATGCCAGAGTTTAAATCTCATAATCATCATGAGTGCATTTGATTTTTAAATGGGTCCAGCCCTTTATTTCTTTTAATTTACATTGGCCCAAGTCCATTTGCACACATTTTAAGCTTAAAAATTCAAATGGGCCCATCATGAGTGCATTTTATTTTTAAATGGGCTCAGCCCTTTATTTCTTTCAATTACATTGGCTCAAGTCCATTTGCACATATTTTAAGCCTAAAAATTCTAAAAAAATTTAAAAACTGAGCTATTAAGCACAAAAATTCTTAAAAAGTGAATTACTATTGAGTTAAAAATAAAAATTTGTCCTCAATTTATATTTGTTTATACGATGACAAAATAATTTTTGGAGATAAAATAGTCTTAATATGTGTAACAAAATTGTTAAAAACGTTTTTATCATGTACTAATAATAATTAAATTAACTAAATTCGATATATCAACAAAAAAAACTGCCTACCCTTTGATGTAGGTTTGGCTCCACCACTGCAAGTAGTACAATATCTCGGCAACCCGAACGGGTTGGGATTAAGGCTTGGCTTGGAGTAGAGTGGAGTAACGTCATGACAATTTTGGAGTGCGCTCGTAGGATGCGAAGGTCCATATAGAGTTGTATAGAGGGCGCGAAAACTCTATGTCAAGCTTTAGAATTTGGAACAAAATGGATATCAAGATAACCAAATAAGAATAATATTAATACTATGACTAAATTGAAACATAACTAAAATTGGGACCAATTTGCAACAAAATTATAATGGGACATTCTCCTTGTATAAGAAAATGTTTAATGGTTTCCAAATATGTGAACTTGAGATTAATTCCAAGGAATGAATATATGGGCCTAGGCCCTAGCCATGTATAGCCCAAAAGGTAGACATGGATTTTGTAAAACTAAAAGCGAGCTCAGCCCAATTACGAGCACAACCTTTCGGCTTCGCTCGCGAAATCCCATTGAGCTCCGTTTTTGCAACTGCGAGAGCAGACCACCGGACGGAGATGCCATATTTGGCTACTGTTTCACTCTCATTTTCACATCCACAAAGCCACAAGAAGCGAAGAACACGTTCTTCAGTCTTCACTGCAACAACAAAAACAGCAAAAATGAAAGCTTTCTGTTATAAACTTTTTTTGTCAATTTTATGCACACCACATGTTTGATGAAATGCCGCTGTACGTCAGGTCATGATCATTGTCTTGGATTGTTCTTTTACTTTTGTTTGTGTTTTTATCAGTAAGTAACAAAAACTATAAAATTGCGTAAAATAGAAACTTCGCCATATTTTGATTCCATGCTATTTGATCAAACACCCAGGATAGACATTGGTATGATTGATTTCCATTTTTGTGCCTTCAGTTGGAATCATCATATTGGAAATTAATAATATATGTACCCATGATTGAGTTGAAGATGATGATTTGCTCTTTTAGTGTTTTGTGTGATTAATTGGAAGCTGTAAATTTCAAGGTCTATCTTCCAACTAGCTTGCCTTGTTACTAAATTAGGCATTGTGGTGGAAACAACAATATACTATAAGTTATAGCAGCCATTGAGTGTGTAATGAAAACAGTATATATAGCAGATGTTTATGTTACTTGAAGCATAGTATATGGAACTTTGTTACGGTTATTGTGGTTGTTTATATACTCCAATATTCTCATATATATCTTAGTTATCTACTAGTACTATGATTTTATTTCTCTTGCACAAGCTTGATTGTTTTGTTGACTCAAGAACCAGCATCGTATATGTGTGTCACCAATTGGACTTTTATTAGAGCTCACATGCTGAGCTTTGGCCCCATTATAAAAGAATATTTGGGATACAATATTAGACAAAGAAAATAAAGAAATTTCGGTTGCCCGATTTTGTTGGTTGTTACTATAATAGATTGTCTTTATTGTATTTGGATGAGGTTTTTTTTGGGTCTTGAGAGAACAAAACAGAGTAGCATTAGATTTTCTTAAGAGCGCAAAGCATTGTTAGATGAAGATAGGATGTCCAAGGGAATTAACATCGTAAATGTTGTTAGAGTACATACATTTCCAAACAATGTATCTCTTTATCTTCCACTTTTCAACTTTACTTTCATAAATTTGATTTTCTTCTTAATCTTGTTTTTTTTACTAAGTCTACATTTTCCTAAATTTGACTAAACAAATAAACCAGTTGTAAGACAGAACAGACTATTATGTAAGGAACAGGTGCAAAAAAATATGAAGTGTATTGTGCGCGTCTCATTTTTCCTTGTCGTAATCTTACTATGTCTGCATTTTGTAGCCTACTAAAAAAATGAATAGTCCTCTGGTGTCAAGTTCTTATGGTTGTAATCATCTCATTTACTATGTTAATTTCTTCGGGCTAAATTTGGCTCTTTTCAAAGTATTATGCAAACCATTAGCAAGTCTCATCTACATTTTGTATTGGTTGATAGAGACAACACTGAGATAGAAGGTTAAAAACCAACCCAAATATCCCCTAAACTGTTATTGTAGAGAGAGGCTGCTGAAATCCAGTTATGCTCTATAGACGATAGTCAATATCCTGTTAGTTTTATATACACGTTATCTTAAATTTGTGTGCTTGAGATATAGATGAATAATGGAGGAAATTTGAAGAGGGAAGAGATCATTGCTAGCATTGTCACTGCTTGTACCGCAGGCATTGTAAATATAGGCACATGGTACAGTGAGCAAGCTGAAGCCAGCAACAATGAATTTACATCTGCAGGTAAAGATGAGATAGATAGGACAAGCGAAGCATCTCCAACGCTGTGTAATAGGCCAAACCACGTGACGCAGCACGCGAGCCACCCATTTAGTTGGGCCAATGGAATTGTGGAGATTATGAGTACTATGGGTGCAGAGCTGGAAAGGATAGCCTGGGTTTTGGAGCAAAGCAACAACTCAGTGAGCATAGATGAATTGTATGAGAAAGTCATGAACAGTGAAGGCTTTGAAGAGGGTTTCCTCATTGAAGCATTTGAGTACATCTATTCTGATGATAAGAAGGCAAGGACATTTTTGTCTTTGAATGAAAGGCAGCAAAAAATCTGGTTGATGAAGAATATAAGCAAGATCAATGGCCAGAACACATAGTTATTACTGTTTTTTTTCATCAATATATATCAAATTGTGTTGTATAGCAACAAACTATTACGCGTTTTTTTAACTACTGTCGATCTTTTCTTATCAGTTGTGGTTCAATCTTTTTCACTCGTTTTATTACATATTGAGTAAACACATATTTAATATATATGACTTGATTAGTTTTGCTCTTTCGTTGGTGTCATCATCACAATTGGCTACTCTTATTCGATCTTCTTGGAGCTGCAGGTGCCTGTTATCTTCACTTTCACTATATGATATTTTGTTAGAGAATGTTTACTAAAGGTAGATTGATTCTTTTCATGTGTTAATTTGTTTTAAATCGTAATTTAGTTGTTGTGTTATTTTTATAATTTGCTTCGACACACATGATTTGATAGGACTTCTATTGTTGGAAGTTGTTTCTTCATGATTAGTCTATAGATAATCTTTTCGTACTTTTGGGTGTTAGATGTTCATGAAGTGAATAATAGTTGAACATATTGTTTTATTTTTGCAGTCAAGATTTTAACTAACTATACATCAATTCTTCATTCTTATAAATATTTGAAATCTATGAATCGAGTTCATGTTAAGACATTTGAAATCAATATGTGAATCAAGCATTTAGAAAATGTAATTTGAAAGAGGGCAAGAAAGAAAAATAGGTATGAGTAGGGCTGAAAGTGAATAATGAATAACATAGTGAAATGTGAGGGACAAAATGGACCACTTCAGGTATCCAAAAGAAACCAACAGGAGATAGCATAGTACAAAGTGTATAATTATGTTTTGCTTCCTTATTGATATAGAAAATTAAAAGGATGATATGGTACTATCAATCCATCATCAAAAACACTTTAATGAATTGGTGCCATTCTCAATATTTATACCATACTGTGGTCCATCCTCTTCTCTTCTCTGCCAAACTACTGCCATTCATAATCAACTCACTCACTCACTCTACATGTGACCAAATAGCCTAGCTATGCTTCCCCCAAATAGCTGCCTTCTTTGCTACTTCTTTCTTCATTTCTTGGCCAGGCCTGCCTAGCTAGCTAGCTACCTTATAAACAATGCTTAATACTAATCATATCATTTTGGAAACATATGTAAACCAACATTTTATTAGAGATATGGATATGATATATTTAGCTTCTAATTACTTGAATGATTGTATATGAAAATTAATGTACATTTAACACTCTTCTTCAAGAAGACTTTTCTTTAATTTTTTTTTTTGTTTTATACCATCGGGTTCCTGAGCAGGCTCGCACTTTCGCGATAGGCACCTTTAAGCCATTTGACCATACCCCATTCGAGGC
>JAYMTF010000956.1:0-27879 GCA_036897485.1 Pelargonium nanum | reverse complement strand
TCCCTAACCACCACTTACCGAGCCCTATCCGCCACAAAAGAAAGCAATCACCGCCTCCATGGATACCCTGATGGTATTACTCTTATGCGAGAGACACAACCACTCCAATACGATAATCCTAGCCGCCGCCAAGGAGACGCAGCCGCGGAGCCGCCGCCGCCTAGGGTTGGAGAGCGCACGGGTGTTTGTTCTTAGTTTTATTTTTTATATAAACAAGAAAAAAGTAAAAAACAAACAAACTCCTACTTGAGTCGAGACACCCCTAGCAGGCTAGCATCATCACGAATCAACTCCGCATCTAAAAACGACCCAAATTTGCTAAGCTATCGGCAATATGATTGCTCTCTTTGTATTCATGTCGAAGCACAACATGTCATTCCATGTTCACAAGGTTTTGAATATCCAATAACATTTCTCATCAAATCCAATAGCATTTGAACTCACCACACTCACTATAGAAGCATAATTTTCAAAAACTATTTATTTCAACGGGTAAATAATTTATAATATCTCATTTCTTCTTAGTAGCTAGCTTTGACCGGTAAAAACTGATAATGAAAGTGCAAACTTTATCTAACGGAAATAATACCATAAATTAGAATTTGGTTTAACGATCGCATTTGTTCATTAGGGCAAGCGGTTCAAGATGTTTAGTTCTCTTGAGATTTCAAGTTCGAGCCTCTTTTTAGACGTTGTTGGTACACAATCTCTAGTTAAAAGTGTTGGCTATATATTAAAAAATGTAGGATAGTCAACATTAGTTCTCAATCCATAAAATCGGGTTTCAACTCTAAACATGTATATAGGTGATGCAAAGTCGTATGCCAAGAATTTTAGTGACGGGTCACACAATCTTATCCGATCAGGCCAACTTATGGGTCTTTGAAATTTATCTTGCTAAAAACCAAACAAAAAAAGGATTGGGTCGGCCAAATCCGCACATTTTATTAGATTTATTTACGTGTCACAACACGAATAATTGGTCGTGAATGTGTGCTTTAGAGGTCCAACACAAACATAACAAAACTATTAAATGTGTTAGGTTCTCCAACACGAATATAACATGATGACATATCGTGTTTGCTAATTTTGTGTCGTGTGTTAAACTTAAAATAACATAACCAATAAAGATACTAAAATACATAATATGGTAAAAATTTACATCCATGTGTTCATGAATAAAGAATATGTGAAGTATCACAATGAAACTCAGTATGTGAATTGTGAAAGCAGAAATATGCCAAGAAAAACAATTTACTCTCTGTGCATATATATACACATAAACATCTCCCTCCAAAAAATAAAAGGAACATCAAAAATAAACTTACCAGAGAAAGCTATAGAATGTAGTCTGAAAAGATATATATTTACTAACAAAGGCGAGATTGATATCGAAAAACTAGAAACTGTGTTTCTTGGAAGTCTATGCTCACCTCGAGACATGTATCAATCTTCACTCGAAGTGTGTACTTAGAGAATGAAATGGGTATAGAGATACGTGTTGATTCACGGGGAAATGTCGGTCTTTATATGCTTTGCTTGAAGCGTTTTTGACATAGATCGCAACCTGTTGGTGATCTCAGTAAATGATGGTCGGCTTTCTGGGTCGGGTGACCAGCACTGTTCCATCAGCTTCCTCCATTCGGGATCACAATCTTCTGGAACAGGAGGTCGGAGAGTGTTCTTTAGAATCCCACCTTCATCACAATTCATCAACACAAACAAAAAGCTAATCAAAGATGGATACAGAAGCCGACACTGCACAGAAACAAAGAGATAATAATCTCAAGGAAACTTCACCTCGATAAATTTTTATTTTATTTTAAGGCTCGAGAAAAGCTAGTGGATTTGCATTTTTGTGGATAGAATGTTCTCAGATGATATATATGAGCTAATTCTTTCACATGTGGTAGAAACTAGAAACCATATTTAAGAATGTTTTACACCAATTCAGCGATTCTTCAACCCAATTTTCGATATTATTTTTTTTAAGGTTTAGAGATCTCAAATCTATGCACCGTGTAAAGACCTTGAATATAGAATTTTCTCCAATATTCTAAGCCGTCAATTTGCAGGGAAATTAACATGCAATGAAGTAAATTCAGTCCAAGTAAATATATGTATCAATTTAGGTTCTCGATTCTAAACCTCTGATGATAAACTGAACCAGGTAATTTAATATGCATAACGTAACGAGTGAAGTAAATAAACAATCTTAGTATGATTTTAGTAAAACTTTACTGCCTTACAGTGAACTAAAATGTATGCACGTGTCGTGATAACCATGAATGAGTGTGATTCAATTGACGGTTCTTAATCTTAACTATATTGAGTTAAAGAACTTAAACTTACCAATAATAGCACCACAATGCATATTTGCGTAAGGCTCCTGCCCCGTCAAGATCTCCCACATTGAAATGCCAAATGAGAAAACATCAACCTACCAAAACCAATGTTGTTAGATTCTTGATGTGTTCCAAACTATCCTTCACGATGCTATGACTTAAAAATTAGGTCTACCAACCTTCTCAGAAACCCGGTTAGTGCTTCCATTTAACAGTTCTGGTGCCATCCATGGAAGGGTTCCTCGGACACCGCCAGATACTAAAGTATTGCGTTTGATTCTAGATAATCCAAAATCTCCAACCTTTAAGAACATATGCACAATAATCGTCATTAAAAACATGTATACACAGCTACACAAGTAACAAATACGGATTGCAAATTTTTATTTGGGCTCTAACAGCCTTTGTTATTATTAGACAAAGGAGCATAGAAAGTATAATGCTGTCATGAAGAGCATATACACCTTGCATATGGGTCTTTGTGGATCCCTCAGATTAACGAGTAAGTTGTCACATTTCAGATCAAAATGCACAATATTTTTTGCATGCAAGTACTCCATTCCAAAAGCTGCATCCATGGCAATTATGAGCTTTTTACGCCAATCAAGTGATCTGCATGCATACTCCCAGATGAAATTAATGAACCAAAAAACTTGTGGAAGCAAATGCATGACAAGAAATTGGGATTTACTTACCTATCCTTATTAAGCAGAACATTCCTAAGTGATCCATTCACCATAAATTCAGTTACAGTTGCCAAGGTCCCTCCAGTTCCATCGGGTACTATCCCATAAAATGCGACCACATTTGGATGATGAAGATTTGAGAGAATCTGTGCCTCCCTCCAGAAGTCTTTTGTCTGGTACAGCCAAAAGAATCATCAATTTCATATGCTGGTAGCAATGAACATTCAAAATTATCTAGATTCGAATAATAGATACCATTTCAAATTTGTAAAGAAAATTTCAATATTAGTGTGCATGTGTCCATACCATTTAGAAAGGGAGGCCCTGAGTTACTGTCTAAGAGTTGGACTCTCTGAGATACCGACTTCCCTCGTACATTACCTTGTAAAATACTTGTTAAGGCTCTCATACAATGTTAAATTTAATTAATTGGCTACATATAATGGTTTGGGCTTCCATTACTAAAAGGTCATCTTGTTACTAAATGGTTTGTGCATGCGTCCATACCATTTTCACTTTATATTTTTCCAATGTTGGACAACTTACCACTGCTTAAACCTCCTAAGAACTCTTATTTTTACTCTAATCAATTTCAGTGTTCCTTTTTTCATTCTTCACACTGGATTTATATTAAAGATATATTTTTCTGAAGGAAAAAAAAGACAGTTAAGAACTGGTAGAAGAACTAATTTGACTTGAAAGTCAAATGATCCTTCTCTATAATGTAACCAAATGTACTAGAATCAGTGCCTCAACCCACAACAAAGATTCAGAGTCATAAAGAGTAAGTATCATAATCAAGTTGTTTCTGGGAATGGCACTATGAAGAAAATTTTGGACTCACCAACCGATCCTGCTCTGATGATCTTCCAGAGAAGCAGCTTTTTTTTATTCTCTTTATAGCAACATCAGTTCCTCTCCATTTTCCATGAAATACAGTTCCATATGTACCGGATCCTAGCTCTCGTAGTTCTTCAAGATCAGCATTCTTTATGATCTGTATGTCAACATCTGAAAATTTTAGTGGGGCGCACTAATTCTGAAAAACAAAAGGAAACAATGCAAGGAAACTGCAAGAAGCACAGCATTTCAATTATTTTAATCACAACCAACAAATACCTAATGCAATTCAGTAGATTATGAGTTAAACTTAGTGAGGGCACATTTTTGGGTTGAAGGGGGCTTGAATTGAGAATAAATAATGAAAAATACTAGTTGAGATTAAGAATCATACATAGCTAGGTGAAATGTAGGTGTATGTACCATTTACATATCAGGGGTCTGTCAGTCTGTGTGTGTTCATGCTGTTAATCGTGTTCACTATGAATTCGGCCTAATATAATCAACAGAAACGGGATGCTCATCCAACCCTAAGAAGTTGGGACTCATTGTATGTAAATGGAGAAGTTGCCCACTTGGCGCACAAAGGTACAGAGATGCATTGCAGTGAAAGCTATCTATGAAGAAAAATAAAACATAAAAGGGGTGTCCACTTAAGGCGTTAATCTTAACCATAAGACACTATCGGCAAAGTCTAAAACCATCATCAATCTACTTGGTTTTTAAACTTAAAATTGTTATGGATGGTCAATCCCGTACACATCCCTACTATATATTAATAAAGCCCAAGTACACACACTGCAAACAAGAAAGATAAAGATCAAATGAGTGTGCCATTCTCAAGCATATAATAAAAAAACTGTCCCAAGAGCAGTTGTTACGTTACTTCTACCATGCCCTCTAAGTCCTCAATTGGCAAACAGGCCCTTCTTGTTTTGTGGGTGAGATGGGATTAACCACATGATTCACTGGCAATGCATCTTTGTAATGTAGTCTTTAGAAATAGATGAAACTTGGATGATAAGAATGACAAAAACTTTATGACTTCGCATGAATTACAAGATTTAAGCTCTATAGTTTCACTTGAAGTATGTCATTAAAGATTAGACTAGTGTCAGCTAGCAAAAACATTTTGCCTCTAACCTCATATCCTTATGTTTTCAAATTCCTCCAACTAGAGGCAGCAGGATGTATACATCCTTCTGCTTATCTTAAAATAAAAGGTAGGTATGTTATAAGGCATGGAATTACTAGGTACTATAAAATACAAACAGCAGCAATATAATTTCACCACTGTACCTTTGGACATCTTACATAACATAATCTAGTGAACCAGATAATAAATTTCAACAGTAAGTGCCAACCACTATGACATATATTGCGCTTCATACCAAGAAATGAAACTTAATCTAGCATTACACTGAACTTCGCAGTATACACTATACATAGCAGAGATGAATATTTCAGTTTAGCAAGAGTTTAAAGCATGAAGATACCAAGCAACCAAAACATGTTAAGCAAAAGAAAAAACACACTGAAACTTGACATGAATGCTTAATATAGTAGAAAAAACCTGCAAGCCATAGATGCTGGCTTCCATTTCGGCTAGCATTGCATCAGTAATAATTCCATTGTCATCATCAATTGCTTTAGCATCCTAGACAAAAGTAAGAAATAATTCAAATATACAATAGATGCTATATGATACAAACCCAGATCCAAATAAAAGGTTAAAATAGCCATACCTCAGTGTCAATCTCTGGAAAGATGCTCTCTACCTCTGTTGCTGTAGGGGATATAACATCATTGCTACTCTCATCCACAATATATGGGAGCACCGGTGATGAGGATTGAATGCTGGACGGCACTCTGTTGGTCACATCTTCCAGAATAAACCCTGAATCCAGCTGCTGTAGAGCACTATTCTTGATTTGAGGTTTCATTTGTGCAAACATAATATTTTCTCCAGCTGACCCTCCAAAGCCCAACTTCTCGACGAGTTGATCAGGATAGTTCGTGAAATCTTCATCAAGCAGAGAAACTTCTTTTTTAAAGGTTGGGTCTTTGGCTGGATTCTGCATCTTGGTATGAAGATCATCCTTGAGCAAGCACGAGGTTGGAACACTTGACATAAAATCAGCTAGAGGATCTTCATCACAAGGGTCAGGTGTGGTACTAGGAAACATAATGTCACCATTCCTGGTACATGGACCATTGCTTCCTTGGTCAACATGCATCATCTCAGTTAAGGCGCAATGCTGATAATTGGCAATTCTTTGGCCTATGGTACAAAGATCTGATGAAGCTTTTTCAGGTTGGTAATCTGGGGTGTTCTTCATCAAGGTATGCGAGGGAGGCCTTGAATTAACAGGAACTTGAAACTCTACTCTAGAAGCATCAGCACCGAAAGTAGAGATGGCATTTGGCAAATTGGTCTTAGATTCCATGCTACTAGCAAATGATATCTGATCACTGTGATTTCCAGCTTGCTGCAACATTGCATCTTCTTCTTTGACCCTGCTCACCACTTTTAGAACAGAAGTAGGTTCCTCACAATGGTTTGGTATTACAAAATTAGATTTATGTGTATCATTGTTAACTATCCGGTATCTGTCGTCGAGTTCACTAGCACCCTGATGGATAGCGCCAGTTCTATAGGATGGTTCCAGATACGGAGTAAAATTCAGTAAATCAAATCCTCTTTCAGGTGCAGCAGTTCCTTTATCCAGTAAGTCATTTTTTACTGGGCAACTAGCAAAATCAACTATTTCATGAAATGGCCCTGGCTTTTCTTGCAAGGCACCTGAAACTGAAAGTGAAGACAATTGTTTCACAAAATTCAAGGGGGGCAAAGGGCTCATGCCTTCATGTGAACAATAAACAGATCCGCCTGCCCGCTCCTGCAACTTTGAATCAGAAAATGCATGTGGTATCCCATACTGAGAACCAATAGAATCCTTATATCCAGACAATAGACCCAGTGGATCTTCTGTTTGTGTGAGAGGTTTTTCAGAATGAAATCTGCTTTCCTTGAGCATAGGCATCTCACATGAGAAACCGCCAAAATAACTATTATTTGGATCGAAAACTTGAGGAACCACAAATTCACAGCTGAGGTTTGGGATGTGGGAAGGCACTGTACAGGACTGGTCCACCTGGCTGCTATCAACTTGCTTGTTGATATACTGATGATTCATCGTGTGTGCTGCCTCCATTGAAAGGTGATTTAAACCAACAGTTTCAAAATCATAATTCTCAGATGGCAGTTGAGCAGAAAAGAAACCACTGCTGCTCTCATGACTGCCCTGGCGTATGTTATTACCTTGCAGCTGTACGTGAACACTGTTGGAATCTACCGGCAGAAGCGCAATTTGAGAATTGGTAGACATGGCTTTATTTTGGGATTCATTTAAGAACTGGATAGGATCCATGACATTAAGGCCACCCTTAATTTCTAAGGGATGTATAGAAGTTGAAGGACAGCTGTGGAAGCTTGGATTATTATCCAAATTATCTTTTGATTCGCTTCTAGCTAAAGACTGCCCAGCAGTGTTTTTCTGTGGAATATGATCAACTATGCCATTCACTGCAACGACATATTGATAATCAGGACTACTCTGCGGAATAGCGCTGCTCTCAACGGAAGATGTGCTTTCAGATTCCACTAGAGGAATTAAAAAGATCCGGAGTCTTTGAGAACCCTCTGGCCGCTCAACCCCGTAATATTCATCTACCATATTCTGAAAATCCTCACTAGAAGCCACAGATATCAGGGCATCAAGATCCTCATCTGGAAGCTGGTACTTGATTGAGTGAGGTTGATTACATATTCTTGACATTTTCTGCACGAATTCTTCCCAAGAAATATTCTTGTGGATGGAGACAATGCGTGTATCTCCACCAACATATCTGAGTTTACCATCACTAGGCCTGGCCAAGATTTTTCCACCGGAGCTGCATAGGAACTTCATCTTCCCACTTTGAGAGCCACTAGAAACTACTGACCCATTCATGCTGCTGTCAGGTACACGAATAGTTGGAGCAGATGCTCGCCAATCGGACTGATCACCATTTGATTCACCATATGGCTTTCTTGACCCTTGTTCAGAATCACCATCTTCCTTATAGGATCTACTTAAACCATTCTCCATCTCTTTGATAGATCCATTTACAGAAACACACTCGGAAGCATCCGAATCAATTCTTTTCAACCCAAGAAGTAAGGTCAAGTCCTCATACTCTGGCTTCCTCCCATGATTCTGCAACACTTGAGGAACAACAGGAACTTTTCTTGCAGCAAAACGTTCGTGAACGAAATTCATAGAAAACTCCTCACCTGTCTGTACAGAGATGTTCTTTTTATGTACACTCCCTAATGACAACCCTTCTTTAAGAACAGAAGCTGACTCTTGCTGGATCCATAGACCTGATGAGACAGGCACCTCACTGGTCACCGCATCCATTGAATTCCCAGGTCTATTTGACATCAAACTAGTCATCTTCATATGTTTGTGCCACAAATGTAGAATTATCAACCATCTTTTCAAACATAGCCTCAATTACGGATCAAAATAGCTCCTAACAGACCCCGACACTGGAAATTCAAACAAGCAGCTCAGTGTAACAGATAAGAATCAGAGTTCAGAACTGTTTGGCAAAGTACAACTTACAACTCCTACTTCTCTGACTATAAAATGTGGATCAAGTACTTTTGAGGAACTCAACTGTGAAATCCCAAGCAAATCCAACGATTTATACCAAAAAACTAAACAATTCCCATACTGCTAAGTTCAAATCTACCATGAACACACAGAACAAACAACTACTGAAGCTTTAACCAAACAATTACACGCCTAGCTATATTCAGCAAAATCCACAATAGTATCACAGCAGATCCAGAAGCATAATTACCAGAAAACGATGATCTCAGCCAATCTGACACTCCCCGATCTCTATCACCACTAACACAACCTAAACAATATCACAAACCAAAACAAAATTGACAAGAATTACGGCCAGGGAACGATCAAAACCGAAATGAGAGCCGATCAAAAGAACAACGAGGATCGCGGAACAATTAACCTGCAGAAAGCTACTTCACATTGCGAGCTCTCCCAGGTCCGTGCTTTGACTCTGTCCTGGCTAGCTATCGTAGTTGTGCAGAGAAATTTGGAGTTGACAGTGAGGAATTGAAGCGGAAACGGAGGAGAAACAGAAATGGGGGTGGAATTAGGGTTTTGAGGCGGCGATGGATAGAGAATCGGTGGCGGAGAGCGGTGGTTTGCGGTTGCGGGTTCAAATTTCGGTCGTCGGAGAGCGACACGGCCGAGAATTAACCGGTATTGACTCAGCGAAATTGCCTTTGTAACTGTCGATTGTTCCTTTTATACGCTCAATTTTTTATGGAGTACTTTATTTAATTTTTTATTTTTGTTTTTGTTTTTACTCGCTCCTACGTGTATTTGCACTTCATTTTTTAAAACAAAAGTATCTTTTGGTTTTGAAATGTGTTGGAAGTTTTTTTTTCTGAAAAAAAAAAGGTTATCCGCTGATTATGGGTGTTTAGTTCAATTTTTGAATTTGAATCTCTAAACGATTATGTTATTTTAGTGTATATTTAGTTGTTGAGATGTGTTAGACGATTTATTGGATTCTACTTTTTGTAGTTTTGTTTATTTTTTTCGTGGTCACTCGACTTCACGGTGGAAGTTGTTTTTAGTGAGTTTTGATAATGTAATTTTTTGTTTGAAATAGAAGAACATGTATATATCACGAAATTTGCGTCTAATGTGAGTTAAAGGGTGTGGAAATGATTCTACCCGCCGCTCGAATGTGAGTTTTATTTTACTTCTTCTACGGATGTGAGGTATTTATATTCATTTTAATGAGGTATTGTTGTGCTTTGATCGAGTAAGATGAGCTGGTGTGACATAATGAGTTATTACACGTTCTTGTGACAGTTAAGGTCGGCAATAGATGTAAACGTTAATCTCGTGCTTTTGGACAACAAAACTTTTGAAGTGTGAACAAGATCTATAAACTATAATCACACAACAACAAGAAAAAAGTGCATGACATAAGATCTCATGCTTTTTTAAAAAAAAAAAAAGATAATACTTAAAAATTGAAATCCACAATAAACCTATGAGTTATAGGTGTGCTATTAAAAAAAACAAAATATATTATACAATTTGTCACTTCCACAATTTGAAATTTTGAATTAATTACATGCTCTCAACACATTAATAGATGAATAAAAATAATAAATAGAAATGACAACTACAAGTACAAAAATTAAAAATTAAAAATTAAAAGTTAATTGAAATTCTATGCATCTTGGATTTTGAATCTATTGGTTGGTCCACTCCTATTTCATGTTGCTCCAAATAATTATAGGCCATACATGTGAAAGACCCATACAATTATGTTGGCCATATATATTTTATTTTATAAATTCATGTTCATATATTCCAAATATTTATTTTTTTGACCCAAAATAATTGTCATGAGTCATAACAAGCTGGGAATTATTAAACTCCATTCAAAATAAATAAATAAATAAATTAGTGAGGGCCCAATTGGATGACAAACTAGAAAATCAGGAAGTGTCTTCACTAGTTAAATCATAGTCATAGAATTTGACAGATTTTGTAGTTGTGGGCTTCTTTCATTGGGCCCACAAAGCCCATATTTTGGAATTCTATTTTATATATATCCTTTGACAATTTGAAATATTTTAAAAAATTAAATTATAAATCTATTAAGTATTTTCATTTTATTTTGTAAATTCACGATGATAATATATTTTTACAAACAACATATAATTATATTACTGTATACTATTATTTTATATTGATAAAAATATATATATTATATAACGTGCTATACACGGGCCAACAACTAATTGTCATTTACTTCTTTAACGTTTGAAATACAAAAGATACATAGTTATATTTATAAACTTATAATAAAAATAAAAAGAAATTCAACGAAAAAAACAAAAGAAAACTTACAACAATAGAATTTAACAAAACATCCGCTTCCAAAGTTTAATAAATCGAAATGCATATGTTGTTGGATTTGGATCCGTCGTAGAAATGATTATGCCGACCAATTTTTTAATAAAATAAAACAAATTTATACTATTATTATTTTTAAAATATTCTTTCTTTTCAAAGTTGACGAAATTTGGATTACTAACAATTTGAAAATATTTAAATAACCAAATAAAATATTCAGAATATTAGTGATGCAAGTATATTTCATAAACAATATTCAAATTAAAGGTTTGAATCTCACCAAACAATATAATTTCTTTTTTGAACATTATATATTTTTTGTGATTTTTTTAAATCATATATTTTTTGTGATTTAATATTGTATTTATCGCCGCACATATTCTCAAGTCCTTTTCCTTGGCCGACCTGTTTTATATGTTGTACGCCACTACGTTTTTTTCCCTGAAAAAGTTTTAATTTGAATTTGATTTTTATTTTAATTTTGTCTTGTATGGTACTACTATATTGTTTTGAATTGGTCTAGTTATTTTGATGTTTCAAATTAGGGATGTGTCAATTTCTAAAAATATATTGCTGATGTGACCACCGTTTGAGGCTTAAATTAGATAAATTTGTTAATAAATTCAATTTGAACAAAATTGTATAATCGAATAATGTGATTTCCGTACTACTTTTTGACATTCAATCATATAATTTTGTTTCAAAATAGTTAAATTCGTGGATTGTAATAACTTATGTATCATATGATTGTCACGACAAAAAAAAAATATCACGTCAGTGTAATTAAGCGGCACCTTATAGATTAGATTAGTTCGAAAAAATATTTAAAATTAGAAGGTAAAAGCTCCAATTTGGTCTTAGAACTTTGATATTTTGACCCAATTTGGTCCTTAAATTTTTTTAAACCAAATTTAGTTCCTGAACTTTCGTGTTTTGCTATAATTTGGTCCATGAACTTTTTCACCCGAAATGGTCCCTAAAGTTTCATATATTGATCCAAAATAGTCCTTGCTTTTAGAGTTTATATCAAAAGTCTAAGGACCAAATTGAGTAAATATTCGAAAGTTCAAGAACCCAAAATACCAAAGTTCATGGACTATTTTTAACTAAAAAAATCCAGGGACCAAATGGGGGCGAAATACCAAAGTTTGGGATCAAATCGGTTCTTTTAAGAATAATATAAGTTAAAGAAAATGCTGAAAAAAATGTATTGGGCTGAATGGGTTGGGCTGCTCAATAACGAAACTGTTTTCATGTTTGTTTATTTTAAAACTGTCACTTGGGCCTAAGCCCAAATGAATACGTAAACCATAATCACATTGAGTTAATTAGTTAGTTATTATCATGGGTTGAATTGTCTAGTTTGTTTCATGAACATCAAGTACAACATGTATTAGATAGAATAATGGGGTTATACTTTACTAATTGTAGTGGATCAACTCATGATAGTTTCTATTTTAATGTAAATGAGTGCTGGTGAAGGGTAATCGTTCGATGCCTACCAATTGCCATCCTTTGTCGGTCTGACTGGCAACACGAGACTAATCAAGACACAAAAGAAATTGAATTTGTACGGCCTCTCCTCTCGCGTTATTTGTGTGTTGGTTTGCCCTATAAAACTTGCTTGATGCTCTAGTCGAGCAAGGAGTCCCCATTGGGTGTTGACAGATTTGGCCTCTCTCGCCAACACAAGATTCAGGTAAAACGCATTGGATGAGCCGGAAAAAGAACAAACTAACTACAATGTGCTAGCCTCAAGAAAGCCAATCCACGAGCATCATCCTGGACTGTTGCATCAAAGCACATATAGATGGACCTAAAGCATCATCCTGAACTTGTTTGTCACCCCTTTACCTTCACGATATTCATGAGCAATGCATACTCGCCAATCCCGCAACAAATGAATGTACTCAATAATATGTTTTGCCACCCAAAACTCCGAATTGTCACAACGAATGGCTTCACAAATGTGACAATTTCTCTCGCTAGAATAAGTCGCAACCATTAAATTTCTTAATTGAAATTCATTTTCCTATTATAATGAAACAATTTTATTTTACATTTCTCATTAATTTTATCTAGTTTCGGTCATTTCCACTCACACCATTTGCTTGTTGATATTCAAAAGAACGGTCAATCCTTCAATTTAAATAGATATTCAATTTATCATCCAAAAAAAAATTTAAAATTTATTTATTATCTCAAACGACGTAGTTTTGGAGGTTATCATAAGAATGTTGAAACCGAAAAGTCTGGTCAAGTTATGTGGGACCCATTTGACTCCAACGGGACAATTTCAGGCCCGCCTCCGACAGGTCGATGATCGAGCAAATTAACGGAACATTTTCTAGCCCCCGACAGCCTGAAATGACCAAACTGCCCCTCAAAGGAAACGGACAGTTGAGGGTATTCGCGTACGTGTCAACTTTAACACCACCTCAGCGACCCTATACACCCACTCCTTCGAACGTGCCTTCCTTTTTCTCGCTCAGTCTATCTTCCCGGAAAAGTTTTCTCAGATTCTCTCAACTTTTCCCGGTATCCAAACACGCTATAACCACCACACCACACCACCATCTCTCGCCTATTCTCCTACAAGCTCTTCGCAGATCTGGATCGAGGACTGCGGCGCTGCACTGCGCTAGAGCTCGCCGGGAACGGTGTCTGTTCTGATCGATGGCGGAATCGCCGAAGAATCGAGGCGAGTCTTGTTCGAGACCTGGTGGAGTTTCGGATTCTTTCGAGCGCGATGTTGTTGGTGAGAGTGCTGAATTGAGTAGCAGAGAGGTTGGCGGTGGTGGCGGCGGCGGCGGTCCGGTGGATTCAGAGGCTCGACCTCGACGAAGCGATTCTTCTTCTTCATCTTCGTCTTCCGTTTCTGTCGAAATTTCGGGTGGTTTGGAGCGTGGAGGTGTTGGCGGAAGTGGCGGGGGTGGGAAAGAAATGAGTAGCAGAGAGGCCAGTGGAGGCGCTCCGATGACTAACGGCAGCAGTGTCTCCTTAGGTTTGTGTGTGATTTCTTCGCTTCATTTTTTGTTTCTCGTTTCGATTTGCTGTCCATTTGGTTGCTTAGAGAATACGCAAGTGAAAATTGAATTCCAAGTTTGCTTGCCGTGACAGCGAAATTGTAGTAATTAAAACATGAAGTTTGCTAGTTGAATGTTTGATATATATATATATAAACTGGTGTACTATTCGTGAAGAGCCTAGGTGGGCATTTTATCAAACAGGTTGCGTGCATTGGTTGTTTTAGTTGAACTATATTGATCAGCAGTGTATTTTGGTTTGTCAGTAGTTCTTTGGTGCCATGAGAAAATTGATGTGATGGTAGTGACTGTCAAAATAGTTGCAAGAGTCTGTCCTTCAGGATCTGCCACCTGATTTAGTTATAGTTTTCAAATATGCATTTGTGGGTGATATACTTGCATGCAAACCTATGGTTGGAGAAGTTTGTTGACTAAAATGTTCCACTATGTTGATGATTGGTAGTTCTTTGGAATTAATCAACATTAAGTTGGGTGTTTAAAAGTGTCCAGTAAAAGAAATTGGCCAAAGTGATACTTAGATGACATTCTAGAGTTGCTAGTCTTTTGAAGATTTGCTTTCTGTAGGATCATTGACAAAGCAAATTAGTTTTGAGGTTTTTTTGAATATCACTATTACTACTCGTTGAGCATTATTTATGGTTTTGAAAGATAAGGATGAAAGATGATAGTTTATTAGAGGCATATAAGGGGTTTTAAAGTATTGTTGATGACCCCACTTCAGTGGTTGACCATGCGAAGGCTACCAATTGAAGGTGAATGCGGAACCATATACTGTCTCCAGAAAAGAAATTATGAAGTAAAGCTGAAGTTGGACTGGTATAAGTTCAACATTTTATGTATTCTTATTTCCACTTTCAGTCACCTATGTTTCCTGGTTTTAAGTTGTAACAATATATGAAGAAGCTTGTGCAGTGAGCTTTACCTAATAGATTGAGACTGAGGTAGTGCTATCTCCCATATTTCAGTTTTATAGACACATCAGCTTGAATGACATGAACTAGGATAAGCGAAGTGGGTTTCCGAAAATTTTCATTTCTTTCCAGGGTGCTGATTTGATCTTATTGGCTCTTGTTGGTCCTTGTATTGGTTTGTTAATTTGAGACTTAGAGATTAGTTTGGTGATTTGGTGTGAGCCTGTGAGGGCTAGAAGTTTGTCGATCATAGATGGAATCAATTGATCACTTTTCTTTAATGCTTTGAATAGACTGTTGCATAGACGCAGAGAAAAGATTTTGGCGTTTTGCAGTGGATTTATAGTTGGAGCTTGTGCCTATAGATTACTCATTTACAATTTGCACTAGCAAGAGTTGGACTTATTCTTTCGCTCTTATTGGCTGTTTCAGGCCAGGTCCCTTATTTAAAATAAATTTGTTTATTCTAGGTTTGAGCTATATTAAGAGATGTCGGAGGCATTTGGCTTTTCTAGAATCTTTCTATCTGACAGTGGGAAGTTGACTCTACTTTCATGACCCTTCTTTAATTTGGCTGCTCATCCCCTTTCCTGTTTCTTGTTTCACTTTTGGTATCATAATGTTTACAGAAGCTGTATCTGGATTTTACTTATTTATTATCTTATGAGTTATGAATATCCTGCACGGAGAGAAATCTTTTTTAAGGCATTTTCTACAGTTAGGAAGGGTATTTGTGCAACCTCAAAGACACAAGAATTTCCAAATTGGTCTTTGTTGGAAAAAAAGCCATACTCCATAATTGCCAAGGACATCCAAAACTATTTCATAGTGAAGATTCCAATGTCTTTTATCCTTGTTCAAAAAATGGCTTTACGTAGATGAGTTTGCTTATTTCCTTTTTCCGGGATTGCAGGCAGGAGTGTATCAAAAGTAAACACCATGCCACGGGAGATTTCGAATGATGATAAATTGGAATCAACTTCAAGCCAACCTAAGATGGAAAGATCGAAAACTGAGAGGCATAGACATCATAATATATTTCCTGGAGATGCAGCTCAAATTTTTGACGATAAGCTTCCTGTCCAGAAGAAGGTATCAATTATTACTGATGCTCTTTTGGCTTGGGAGTGTGTACTTGCTGCAAAATTATCAGCTTCTTCCATGTCGCTTCTCTTAGCATAATTGTTGCTTTTTGTATATGATGAGACATTGCCCATCAAAATAGTATTAAGTTGTACTCAAGAGTGTATGGTTAGGACGTACATAGCATATATATAAGTGATATTTGAAGCGTATGTCCTGAGTTTTAGTGTAGTTTCTGTTCTAACTATGATTTGGATCAATATGTGATGGTGTATGTTTGGAAAACTAAAAGGTGAAAACCCGGATGGGTTCCATGGTATCATAATTATGCCTTGTAGTTACTTTTAAGGTTGTCTACTTGTTTTGATGGGTGTTATTTAGCGAATTTTTTCAACTGAATGCTTTCATCTTTAAGTGTGGGTATTATATTGAATTTCTTAAAACTGTGCAGCTTAAATTGTTGAACAGAATAGCTACTGTGAAAGATGATGGAACTGTAGAATTTGAAGTTCCAGGAGATGTTGAACCCCCAGTTCTTAGTGCTCGATCTGGAGATGTGGGTAGTGAAGTTGCTGACGATGAAGCACTTGATTGTACAGACTTTCAATACATACCGCCAATGCAAATAGTAATGCTCATTGTCGGTACACGCGGGGATGTGCAGCCCTTTATTGCTATTGGCAAACGTTTACAGGTTCCTCATTGGACGAGCTTTTATCCTATATACATTTGTGTGTCCTCAAACATGCTTATTTCTTGTATCAATTATACAAACATCTGGCCCTGACTGTGATGTTCAATTATACATCTTGTCTTGGTGTTAGTTGTAGCAGTATTACTCAATAAAAGCTTCAATTGGAAGGCAAAAGATGTGAAGGGCATAGTCATACTTTTAATCTTTGTGCATGACTTTCTATCATAATAAACCTTTGAAGTATTGAGCACAATTTAATTCAGAAGTTCATAATGTGAATTAAAGACAAGGTTAAAATATTTTCTACGCCAGTATTTGTGATGGAGTATCTCTACTTTTGCCTTTTTCTTTATAGAGGGAGACTTGTAGGACTCATAGGTAACCAAGCTATTAGAGGGAAGTTTTTCATCTTTCAAATATGTAGTCACTGAATGATCAATGACCAGGTGTTGTCAAATTAAGTTGTCAAGAAGAGGTGTGAACATGTTGGGGACATTTTACTGCATTTGATGCAGCACAGGGCGCAAGTAGATCTTGATAAAAGATGATGGGTCATGACCTGAGCAACCTCTTTGTTTCCACCTTTGTGTTAAGGCTTGTAATACAGTGCTGTTTTGAGTTTTACTTCCTGATATTGGTAATTTTTTCTATTTTCCTGTAAGAAAGTATTGCAATACTACAAATAATCGTTAGGAATTTGTAAGCATTTGGGCTGGCATATATATTGGCACTAGATATTGATATGATAAACTAGAGTCTTGCACAGTATATTTCCTGCCATTGGACTATGGTACCTACAGTCTATTAGACCATAGGGTGGGTGACAACTGGGAGGCACATGAAAAAGGAATATAGTTTGTTCGTTTTTTGCAGAAAGATATGCACTTGGATTGCATGTAAAAGTATGGACGTTAATGAGATGTATCAACAAAAAAATATTTTATTTTTCCATTTATTAATGGGGGAAATTTGATTTTGGTTACGTATTTGCATGCAGGACTATGGTCATCGTGTTAGACTGGCAACTCATTCTAATTTCAAAGAGTTTGTCTTGACTGCTGGGTTGGAATTTTATCCTTTAGGCGGAGATCCAAAAATACTCGCCGGTTGTACGTATCTAAGATTCTAAATGTTCTATACTTCCATTGATTTTAGGATTATGTGGGTCTCTCATATGTGCTCACATACCGACACGATTCATGTCAATCTCTAGTCTGTTTAAATAATTGCTTCTTGTCAAATATTTTAGATGTCAAGTTTATATAGCTTTAGACACTCTTAATAGATTCTCTACCTTTCATTTGTTGCTTTAAAATGAAGCAGTTTTTCTATCCCATTGTCCTTGTTTAGTTGCTAAGTTTAGGCCTGAACAATGAAGAAATTTGATAGCTGAAGTGATTGTCAAGAATATGAAATATTGGTGCTGTGGCCTGTTTATAAGTACCTGAAGTTGATTCACCAAAAGCTTATCATGGGTTCCCATCAGGAGCTTTCTAGTAATCCATTTGCTTTTGTTCTAAGCAGATATGGTTAAGAATAAAGGCTTCTTACCATCAGGTCCTTCTGAGATACCTATTCAACGGAATCAAATGAAGGAAATCATTTACTCCTTACTTCCAGCTTGCAAAGAGGCTGATCTTGATTCTGGTGTCCCATTTAAAGCAGATGCAATCATTGCCAACCCCCCTGCATATGGTTAGTTATTTCAAATTTGAATCTGTTATCGGATTCTATTGATAACTGTTTCTTTTTTTGTCAATTGTGATTCGTTCTTGAGCACTTTTAACAATGAACTGTGCTGATTTTGGAGTTTGTTTTTGAAAAACTAATTCTGAGAAAGGATAGAATGTTTGCAAAGAAGAATTAAATTTCGATGTGACAAGAATTGTGCATTTGAGCTATGGATATGCATTGCTCATTTGCTTGCTTTTGAAAATTGATAAACATTTAGAAAAAAGTGGTGGATGGAGAATCTGCTTTTTGCCTTATTCCTTACATTACATTAACTGTTGGTTGTCAAAGAGATAGCATGCATGCCATCCAAGCTGTATGACTGACATAAATCTGTTTTGGGGGGAAATTGAATTGGTTTGTGGAATTTTTGAAATCAACACTTTCTAGTTTTAGCTTTGACCTCTGCCGGAAAAGGTGGCACCTCCATTAACATTTCTGGCAGTTTATCCAGCAGTGTCATCGGCGTTGGTGGCGCTGCCGTTAGTGGAGATCAGGAAAGAAAGGAGACGGAGAGAGAGAATGGAATAGGATTAGAAATGGAATTCTGTTCAGTTTTGGGTGGATATGAAATAATTCTTTGCAAATGGTAACAGGGTGTGAGTAAAAGTAATCCCAACAGGGGATGAATGACTCCCATTCATGATTCCAGATGGTAATTTTTGCAATTCAATTACAGCCTATTTTATTCTATTACTAATATACGATAATGGTTCGCTAGGGCACGTTCACGTGGCGGAGGCTCTAAATGTACCGGTTCATATATTTTTCACAATGCCATGGACGTAAGTCTTGTCTGGTTAATGGAATTTTGTTGAGTTATTTTATGTTTTAACATCATATAGTTATCAGGTTGCAGTGTTGTGTTTTCTTCATTTTACCACTTCATGTAATTCATGGTTTAAAATGGAACTTTATTTTGTACTGTGCAACTGTGTTTATCTTCATGACCAGGCCAACTAGTGAGTTTCCGCATCCTTTGTCCCGTGTCAAACAGCAAGCTGGATATAGAGTGAGCCTTTAAAATACTTCTCAGCTATCGTGTTATCTTTCCTCATTTTTAACTCAATAGTAATGTTTAATAATTTTAGGATCCAAACAATTTTTGCAGCTATCATATCAAATTGTTGACTCAATGATTTGGCTTGGAATTCGTGACATGATAAATGATCTCAGAAAGAAAAAGCTGAAGCTACGACCTGTTACTTATTTAAGTGGTTCCCAAGGCTCTGATTCTGATGTGCCACATGGATATATTTGGAGTCCTCACCTTGTTCCTAAGCCAAAAGGTTATTGCTTTAGTTTTTGATATACATGCATACATATATATATATATATATGGGTGTAATTTTAATGTGGTGTAATTTTTAAGGTTTTCTCATCATGGCTATATGTTGTAGATTGGGGACCGAAGATTGATGTGGTAGGATTTTGCTTCCTTGATCTCGCATCGAATTATGAGCCTCCTGAAGACTTAGTAAAATGGCTAAAAGCCGGTACACAACCTATTTACATTGGATTTGGTAGCCTTGTGAGTATGTTCTCTCAGTTCTTCCATTATTATAATTATGAAAACTGAGAATTGAAAAGAAAAAAAACTGAGAATTGAGATCTCCTATTTGTATTGCTTATAAATGTTTCCTGTTTATTTCTTTACTTTTGCATCTCAGCCTGTTCAAGAGCCAGCAAAGATGACTCAAATAATTGTTGATGCGCTTGCAAAAACTGGACAGAGGGGCATTATTAATAAGGGATGGGGTGGTCTTGGTGACTGTAAGTCATAATTTCCGTGTTAGTCTTTTAGCTATGCTCAAATCAATTCCCTTGTATCTATTTGAATCCGTCGAAACCTTCTGAGTTTGCTGATTATCCTAAATGGGTTTTGTTTCAACCCAGTGGCAGAACCAAACGACTCCATATACTTGCTGGACAATTGCCCTCATGACTGGCTGTTCTTACAATGCAAGGCTGTGGTGAGGCTTAACTATACTTTTGTTATTTTTAAGACTAAATTATTCAGCAACATTGATGCCTTGGCATTTGCTTAGTCTGGATTTGGATTGTCAAGTAATCTAATCTAGCTAGATGTTCATGCACAGTTCTATGTTAGCAGAACTGAAAGCTTTGACTCCGTTGCTGCTTATGGTTTGTTTGGACATGGTTTATCAAATTGGGGAACAATTAATATAATTGATGGCCCGAAAACCCTAAGCAAGCCTGAGTGCCAGGCTTACACGAACTTTTCAAAGCTTGTAAAAGCCATGATATCCTTGTGTGTCTTGTGAACTTACGTAATTTTGTTCCAAGTGGTAGTATGTATATGTTAAGGCAATACTAAAACAAAGTTAACAACCATCATCGGGGCAAGGGGCTTAAGGCACTTGTTTCTCCTGAGGTCTCAGGTTCGAGCAAAAATACTAAAACAAAGTTACGAAGAATGATCTGAATGTGGTCATATAAATTTCTTACTGCATGTTTGACCTAACGTTTAGCGCTCCGTTTTGCTTGTTATAAGGTTTTCTTTTGAATCTTATAAGAAAACTTCAATATTTTTGTGTATGCATTGTCAGGTGCATCATGGAGGTGCTGGAACTACAGCTGCTGGTCTAAAAGCCGCGGTAATGACTCTGCAGCTAATTGTATCTTATGAACTTAAGTTACATGTGATTTACTCTCTGGGTCTATTTTATTTTATTTTTCAAATTCAATATATATAGTGTCCAACAACCATCGTACCTTTCTTTGGAGACCAACTTTTCTGGGGAGAGCGAGTACATGCCAGAGGCGTAGGTCCAGCACCCATCCCAGTTGACGAGTTCACCCTACCCAAGTTGGTTGATGCAATAAATTTCATGTTAGATCCCAAGGTAATTATTTATTTTCTGAATTTCTTGATTTGTAGCTCGAGTTTATATCTGTTAAAACTGCAAAAAGTATTCTGCACCTTGTAGAATTAGAAGTGCTATACTATTCAGAGTGAAAGTTTGCCTAAGTTGGTAAATTTACCCAAGTTGGTTGATGCAATGAATTTCATGCTAGATTTCAAGGTGTTTATTTATTTCTGTAATGCTCCGATTTTATATCTGTCATAACTGCAAAAAGTAACCCATACCTTCTAGGACTAGAACTAGAACTAGAACTATTATTCAGAGTCAACATGCATAAGTTGACTGAAAAAAAAAACTGGTTAATTTAGCTACTGAGGCTGCACCCAACATTCGGCTTTCTAGACGGTTAATGCATCTCACATTGAAAGAATGTGAATTCTTCACCACTTGATTTACACGTTGCTCCCTCCACCTATCTGTTTTAATTTTAGGTTGAAGTCAACTTTAACATGGTATCATGTTGGTTTGGTTTGGGCCTAGTGACCCGTCTTTATTGCCTCCTTTCTTGGTTCATGTGTAGAATCCATTGTGTTATCCAGCATGCACGTGAGGGGGGTGTTAATGTATTCCATATTGAAATAATGTGAAGTTTGTCACCACTTGAATACACGTTTTACACTCTGCCTGTCGTAAACTGTTTCTCCTACCTGCCCTTTTCTATTGAAAAGTTGACTGGTTACTTCACAGTTCACGAGTTCTAAACTTCTAATAGAACTCAATTTAAGGGGAATAAACAATATCAAAAGGTTTTGGACTGCATCTTGAATGTTTAGTAATTGAATAAGAACCAGCAAATTTACCTGTGATGTAAATTTTTCCCAGAACTTTATAATAAGATTGTGTTATGGGTTATTTCAACGAACTCACCCAAAAAATTGTTTCAGGTGAAGGATAGTGCCATTGAACTAGCCAAGGCAATGGAGAACGAAGATGGGGTGGAAGGAGCTGTCAAAGCTTTCTTTAAGCAGCTTCCTCGGAAAAAGTCGGAGCCCGAGGAGGAAACAGCTTCTTCGAGTTGTTTCTCTCTGCGGAGATGTTTCGGTTGTTCCTAAATGAATGTTTAGTCTTAGCAATCCTGATGAGAGCCCATGGTATGAAATGGTCTCTCCTGATCTCTCCTCTTTTACAATGCTTTTCACCAATTCTATGATTCACACTGTTTATATATTGCTGATCCAAAAAAGAAAAAAAAAGAAACACTGTTTATATATTGTTTTCTTAGATTATTGTAATAATCTTTATTTGTTTGTCGATATCACATTTTTGTTGCAAGCTTACTGCAAAATTAGTGTGCCCCACATGACTAAAATTGCAAAGTTTGGCAATTGGTTTCATGAAATTGTAGGTATTCAACAAAGTTGGTTCCAATTATTATACAAGTAGTTAAAGCTGACATTTTAGTAATTGTGTTGAATGGTTGAACATGAACATGACACATATAAAATGGTAATTAAATGGGCATGTTGACACGATTGACACCAGCACGACTCAATACAATCTACGTGATAGCATCAACATGTTTGACATGACACGACCTAAGACGACTCTAGGTTTAGTTTACAATTATATCATTTAGTGTGCATTTTACGTGTGTTGTGCATGTCATAATACGACTAATTGTCTAATCATTGTGTGTGCGTGTTTTGGAGTCCAGCATGAACACGACACGATTACTAAACATGTTTGAGAATAAGAACCCAACATGAAATCAAAACGAATATGAAATATTTGAGTTCAAACATGCTACACGAATTGTCATCTTACATGCCAGCTCTACTTGTACTGTTAAATGATAGATTGAAATACTATGTTTTTGTGTAGAACTTGTCACTTTGTAATTAAGGAGAAGCACATAGACAGATGGTGTTGGGCACATAGTTTTGAAGTATTTCCAAGTTGGCAGGGACACCAATGTTAAGAAGAGGTTGGTTCAGAGCAAGCATGGAATGGAATCAAAGGATGGGAAGTGACAAATTGTAAGTGATAGAGGGTTGGTTCAGAGCCTCCATAACTCTTATTTATTACTACTTGCATGAACAGAAGAGACCAATGAAGTGGAGGATCTGACTTTAGCTTTTAAGACACCCAATCCTTCTACATTGGCCCTTGTAGTTTTTGTAGTATATCACAAACTTGATTGGTCTCATCTCTTCCTGACACCCACATTCTGACTTCATCTTCTTCTTATTCAACTTCCATTGCTCATCCATTAACCTCTAAATTTGCCTAATCTTACATCATCATCAACACAATACACTCTCAAAAAGTCAGAAATGCCCCTCACTTGAACTAAAAACTGAGAGTTAGTCAAGACCCAAAGTAGATAAAATAAAAATATTGAGCTAAAAGATCCAATTTAATCTATGAACTTTTATGTTTAGATTCATTGGATTCATAAACCTCTTTATTTTAAACTCAAAATACTTTCGTGTTTCGACACACTATAGTTCAGAAAACAATATAAACTTTGAAGTTTGACCCGAGGAGTGGATTTTGAGCAGTCAAAACTGAAAAGTAAGTAAGTTGAGTAGATGGATTATGAAGTCAGTCATGAGCCATAAATGGTGACATAAAAACATAGACAGTGAAGTAAAAAACCAAAACTAGCAAGTGCTCATGAAACAGATAAACTAGTCAGAAAGTCAGAGATAGAGATAGAGAAAGAAAATAGATTCCATTTCCCAATTCAGACATCTCTCTATCCACCTATCACTCTCTTTCTCCTTATACCATACCACACCATACCCAACACAACACAACTCAACCAATAAATTTTATAATGAATTGAATGTGAAGATGACAATCAAAATTTTCGGGCTCTGAGTTCAAAAGATCTCATTCAAATTTGATAGAAAGATGTGCAAATCTCAGAAAAATTACGAATTTTACGTGTAAAATGTGTTAGATTTATGAAAAGTGATTACAATTTAAACTCGAAAGAACGCAAATCAAAATTCGAGTTTCTGCGAATTTGGGATCAAATTGTCAGTTTTACTCGAAAGTAGAGGTGTCGATTTTGCATATCGGGTATGGATCAAGTCGAATTTCACTTTATAGGCATAAATTGTGTGTATTTGTGCAATTTCGCTTGGTCTGGTCCAAAAATTTACATGGCCAATCCGACTTGAATCAACTTATAAATTGGTTAGATAAAATCGGATGTGATTTCATATGCCCACGAGTTCAAATTCAAATAAGAAACCTACTTCCAAAACCCAAACACAAACTCAAACCCAATTATCTTTCTCTATCTCTTTCTCTTATCTCTTCTGTTCCCAACCCTAACTGCCCATACATACATCACCCCCCAATATTCACTCTTCTTTATAAACAATAAATAAACAACCAATTGACCTTCCCTTTTTCTACTACCTCCACCACCACCACCTCAGTCTCTTCACATTTTCCAACTTTTGAGTTTACAAACTCACCTCCTTATCTTCTCTTCCTTAAAACACACTAAAGTCAATCTCAAAACCCAAAAACCCAATAACACCACTCCACAATCCCTCTCATCTCTTCCCTATCTCCTTGGCCATTTCCAAAAAAAGGTTTCATTTTTCCTCATCTACATCACCATATCAATATTGGGTTCTCTTCATTTTCTCACAATTTTGACATTTTACTGTCCTTTACAGCCATGGAAGATGAGACACCAACCAAGAAAGTTGCATTACCAAACTCTGAAGAAGAAGATGATGATGACTCAGCAACAGCCACCAGAGACAGAGTGTTCCCATGTTTGTTCTGTACGAGGAAGTTTTTCAGTTCCCAAGCTCTTGGAGGTCACCAAAACGCCCACAAAAAGGAGAGAACCGCCGCCAGAAAAGCCAAAAGATCAGCCTCAGAAAATCACAACCACCACCAATACTTGGCCTCAAATTTCTCTGCAGCTTCTCCTATGGTTTTTGCTCCAACTCCTCATTTTGGTACTTTCTTGCACCCACCACCTCAATATTCGAATGTTCGATTCTTCTCGCAATTCTCGGAGGGAATGTTCGGAGGTGGGCCCAGGTTGGACAACATGGTCATTAGTACTTATGGTAACAACATTAATCATCAAGGCTATGTTGTTGATGAGCATGTTGGTGTTGAAGAGAGTTTCTTGAAGTGGAGGAGGTGCAATGGAAATTACTATAATGGGTCTAATATTATTGGAGGGTCTAATTCTCAGCTCATGAGTAGTGATCATGAGAAGAGCAAAGAACAAAGGCTTGACTTGACCCTCCATTTATGAGCATGGGATGTGAATGGTGATCATTTTGTTATCATGATCACATTCTTCATTTTTTGGGGGGTTTGGATTGAGATTTTTGTTGTTGGTTTTTGTTGTTTCTCTATAATAAAGATCTCCTATATACTTTTTTAGAAGAAAAAATATCGAACGTTTGGCCAAATGTTAGAGAGTTCGACACGTTAAATATCACTCATGTATGCCAAATTTGAAGGCGTCCAGTGTCTGTCCGAATTCAATTCTGTTGTGGTTTGGACATTCTTCTTGGTTGTTGTTTGTTTTGCATAATCACTTTCTAATTTATGTTATTATTAAAAATGGTTGTTTGATTCAAGATTACACATATTGGAAACATGCATAATTGTACGGTATATATTTGATTATTTTTCACTAGTTTTGTGTATAAAAAAATATTTTCTATCTACTTTCACATAGATCTTGATATATAGAATAGAATAAGTGCAAAATGTGGACACTACACTAGATATATTTATTGATTTCCTTAATAAATTTGGTGTATGTTAAACTAGTGTTGACAATTCCCGATTTGGGTCGGTTTTTTCAGATTTGAACCGAAAAGATTTAATCTAAAATCAATCGAAATGGTGCGGGCAATGGATTATATATGTTTACCCAATTCAAAATCGATCGGTCCATTTTATGCATTCTGAATCCGCAAAAATGTTGATCAAAAGAATTCCAAGTGTGGTGTATAATTAACACAACTATGGGCCCAGGGACCACTTCTTCATGGGCCCAACAACACAACTATGGGCCCAAGGACCACTTCTTAATGGGCCACTACATTGTACTCTTTTAGTAAGTTGTTGGGCTCAATAAACCCAGCCCATCTACGTGACATGGGCATTGCCACAAAAATAATAAATTTGTGGGTTCTTGTTTGTTTTTGTTAATATATTTTTTGGATCTTAATTTTAATTGGAGAATGCCACATCTGCAATTAGGATTTGACATATGGGATAAAAACAAATTTGAAATATTTATATTGTCAGAATATATATAATATATAGAAAGAAGCTACTAAAGTAGAATTAGGCATTGTGATTAGCCATTGAGCCTTGTGAAAATGTGTTTATAATTAATTAATTAATTAATTAAAGATTGCTTCCATGTGAAAATAATTAATTAACTGAGGAGACAAGAAGTAGCAGAGAGGCAGATCCTACTTCAGATGCCCCATTCCCTGAAACTTACATACTCCAAATATTATTTTTATTCTTCTTTTATGACTAAACTTACCAAATAGAGAAAATTAACTATATATAACAATTTACATACTCCCAATTAAATGGGGTTTTTTTTAATAGACAAGAACAAAACAATTTAGTAAAAGTTTCAATTTGGTCCTTGAAATTTCATGTTTAAACCCGATTTAGTTTCTGAATAATAGCCCATGAATTTTTAAAAATTTCCCTAATTTGGTCCCTAAACTTTCGAAAGTTCAAGTACCATTTTCGGTCAATATTTGAAAGTTCATGGACTATTTTAAGTCAAAAAAAGTTCAAGAACTAAATTGGGTCGAAATATCAAAATTCGGAGACTATTTTAAGTTAAAAATAGTTCAAAAACTAAATTGGGTCAAACATAAAATGTTTTTTACCAAACAATTTAGGCTATCTTTAAACTTTTCTAATTGTCAAACAATATTTGATTAGCTAGGGACTTCAAAATGAATGCTCTCAAGTAGAATTTATTTTGAGTCAATTTTGTTTTTCCAACCACACCAATTGACTTATCAAAAGAATAGATTTACTAGACCAAAAAAATTAGTCCCAAAAAAATACTAATTGAAGTTCTAAGGAATTGAGAGAAGTCACAATCACCACTAAACCATTAACAAACCAACCTAACATTTTCACCTATTTTTGTCCCTCCAAGTCTTCAACCCCAATCTATACCATCTTTTTGTCATCTTAATTGAAAAAGTGCTTACTTAACATGTTTTCAAGCCAATCACAAAAGCTATTTAGGTTAAGTTGTCCACTACATAATTAGCTTTTTTAATAATAAAATGTGTTCAATAAAACTATTCTCATTTGTATTAAAATGGTCGTTTTTGTTTTCTTTAACAATATTAAGAAAAAAAATACACAAATACGATTCGAAATTCATGCACAAACGCTTACGTGTCAGGACGAATGAATGTGGAATTAGTGGATAACGGATTGAATTTGCAATTGTGCACTTAAATTCGCGTGTTTAAACTTTCTCTTTTACAATATACTTATTTTGAAACATAATATGTTTTTATATTTGAATTAACTCAATGTTTCAAGATTGCAACTTATCTCAAAATCTCAAAAAAGAAAAAGAAAAATGTTGGTAGAACTAGCTAGCTGTGTTGGAAATTGGACTTGATAGGGTCAAATATTTGCAATAT
>JAYMTF010000955.1:0-27889 GCA_036897485.1 Pelargonium nanum | reverse complement strand
ATATATATATATATATTATTTCGAATCTTGATTTTTTTCTGATGTCATATACTATATGAAATAATATTAAAAAACAAATTCTCTTCCAAGTTCAATATACATTATTCGAAATCAAAACTAAAACAATTTTCAATGAAATTATATATAGTTTTTTAGTCATTATCTTATTTTAAATACCTTGAAATCAATTATAGTGGACTCCACCATATCTCCTAAGCAAATGATTAAAATGTAATTAATGGGTCCTTGTTTTTGTTCCTCACCATACACCAAATGGGGTCTCTCATATGGGCTAGTCTCTTGTAATCTATGCAATAAAATTATGACCAATTGGCTCTCTACTTGGGTACAAATACAATACAACCAAAGCCATGATATGAAACTGCAAATGGGGCCATTAGCCATATTCACAATAAGCAAATCTTGTACAAAAATCACAAACCCTTGTGCCATAGTTAACAAAATTTCAAAACCATTGTAGCTGTAGAATATGAAAAATAGGCAGCACTTTCTGCTTTCCGGGACATCAGATTATTGGTTCCCTTAGACAAGGGCAACATGCACCTCCCCCACCTGGTTTTGCCTTGTTTTTTCTTCATTCTTTCGGTTTCAAAAGCTTTAGAGGAAATTTTTTGGAACTTTTCATCACTCCCTTCCTTTTTGACTTCATATGAATTGCACAAGCATTGCACCAGACGACGATCTTTTATTTACTTTTTAGCTACCCGCTTGAGGCATCAAAAGTCAGTTCAGTCGTTCAATGGAGGAGCTGGATGTAGTTGTGGTAAACAATTGCTCCGCCACCGCTTAAAACGACATATAATATTTTTCATCTCTTGAAATCCTGACTTCAACCTTGCAATCGTTTGTTTAGTCGAGTGAATAACATACAATATAGTTTGTTAACGATAATCAATATGTTGCTTCAGCCTTCAAGTATACCGATCTTTTGTAAGTTGGTCGGTATACGAGGAGATTGAATAATAATTGAAAGAGCCATGTGGTTTGTAGTAGAATTGGGTTATTAAGGCATGTGAAACCCTAGTTCAAATGCCCCCACCCACCATGCTAGCTCAATCGATCTTTTATTTACTTTATGACCTTTTGAGTCACCAAACATCAGTTCAGTCGTTTATTCAGTCAAATGAACATCATATAATATAGTTTGATATCGATTATCAGTACACTGCTTCGAGTACGTACACTGATCCTTGCAAGTTGAACGTTATTTGAGAAGATTGAATAATAATTGAAAGAGCCATGTGGTTTGTAGTAGAATAGGGTTATTAGGGCATGTGAAACCCTCGTTTAAATGCCCCCACCATGCTCAATAGAGTTGAAGAGGGATTGAGAATTTAGAGAGGGGACCATGAGAGAGAGAGCTAGCTAGTCCATCCATGGTGACACATAACGTGAAGCTCACGTTAGTCCATTCTTCACAATCTTCCTAGGAGACAACCTATTGGACCTTTTGCTCCCCTTTCTTCAATATTGTAGGTCCCTCTCTCACTCCCTCAACTCCTTCATGCAACTACATGCATTTAGTATCTTCATTTCTCTAATATCCATCTATATATTTATCTCTAGATTGTCGTATATTGTTTTCAATATTTATCTATCTAGCTATCTGTCTGGTTAAAAGTCAATGAAAGTTACAGGAGCTCGAAGACATTATGGTAGAGAGTGACTATAAAGAGTATACACAACAAACCCTAGATTAATTGGTTGACTTAAACAATTCTGTGCAGAGTTTTGATGATGAGTTATTGTGAAGTCAACGGACGAAGAGTTGAAACCCAGTTAACTGCATGTTTTGGTGTTTTGGTCAAATGGGTAGCTTCTTGTAGTTAAGGCCATTAATGGGTTTTGAATAAGATCACTGCACAGTCTTTGTTTTGAATAGAAATTTGCTGGCTAGGGTTCGAAAATGAGAAAGTACTCAGAAATGTATTGTTTGGGAGTTTGGTCAAAGCTTTGCATGCGTATATATATAGTGTAGTTGCATCATGCATGGGAGGAGAAAAGGTGGTAAGGTTGATTCTGGCTTTTCTGTGGGCTGTTTTTGGTTGACCAATTCATATATGAAAGTAGGTTTATGTTGTAATATGGATCAAGATTCAAGACTCATGAGTAATAGTCAAAACATAAACTTGGAAATAATATATGACAAAGACTTTGATGTTAAATTATGGGATTGGTTGATCATGAAAGTAATTGATATTCAACTTTGCTTTTGAGACTTCGAGTGAAAAAAGTAATCTCCAAAACGAGTAACGTTGTAGAGATGATTTAATGTCATGTCAGAGGTCAAACATGAAAGATAAATAGTCGTGTTTAAAGATCATACACTAACAAGACATGTTTAATAATCGCGTTGGTGTGTAGTGATCATGTTGGCTTTAGTGAAACGAAGAATAAAGTGAGTTGCAATTGATGACGCTCTTATTCTCTATTGTCATTCTCTTACCTTACGTGGACTAGGTTTGGATGATAAACATAAGCCTGTGGGTGAAAAAGAGGAGATGATCGTATATAAAAGCAAATTAGATAGAAGAGGCAGAGAAGAGATTAACAAGTGATTAACCAATGCGATAATTAATTTAATATATAATATTAATCGTGTTATTGAGTCGTGCATGTTTTACAAGTTATACACACAGTACGATTATAAATACGTCGTATTCAAACACACATAAATGATGTCGGATCACAGATTATTTGTTTCACAAGTATTTACCCAACTAAAAAATATATTAGAAGTATATGTGAGTTTTTAACTTATTTCTTTTACTTGTGCCTTTAAAATTACAGGTTCTAAAATGCTTTTTCGAATTCCACCATGTAATAATTTTCCATAGGCAATGTTGAGTTAATAGCAATGACCTAGGCCCCACAATAATAAGAGCTCTCATGACCTAGTTGATGTGATACAAAAACAACCCTAACCAATACATGACATTGTCTAGAGAAAATTCAAGTTCTATCTAGAATGATATTACAGGGATGATATCTTCTACACACCAATGACTTAATTTCATGCTATTTTTATATGGTATTCTCAACCTCGATACTTATTTAATATTCAAGATCTTATCAAACACAATATATGTGAGAATATTTGCTAACAAATCAAAGACTCGAAACTCAATAGTCAAAACCATGCATATTGATTTTTACTTAGTAATTGATTTATTCTTAAATTTTAGATTTACCAACATTGCATAAGTGAAAGAAAACCTTATCTATGTCAAATCCAAGCACACAAGTAATAATTATAGGACCCATATTGTTGGGAGCCAGCAAGTCCAAATCACAGCATGCATGTTTCTTTCATTACAACACAGAAAGTTTGTCCTACGTAAATGCAAGTGGGTCATCAAAGTAAACATTCAAGCATGGAAGTGTATGTACCTCACTCAAATCAATGGGTCTCTATAGCTATACAATTTTGAGAGTAGGCTCCAAATTATTTGAGCCATTGTTGATCCATCAATGGGGCTAGCTAGGTCTACAATATTTCAGGTCCACAATATGGCATTATTGTAGGTTCCAGTTTCTTCTTCTTCTTCTTCTTCTTCAATGGAGCTTGATTGTGACCCGCCGGAGGATCAACACATCGCCTAGAAGGCTGCGGAACGATCTGAACAGTACTAGTTTCTTAATTCATGCTGTGATTGAGACATTTGAGATATTTGACATTGCATTGTTGATTTCATTTGAAATTTAGGTTTGCGTAGTGACAATGACTTTTAGATGTATTTGATTGGTAAGTCTTGAGACTTTTTATTTAAGTTGATTTTTTTAAATGAAAGAAACTCTTGTTATTCAAGGGTAGTCGCTTAGTTGGAGGCGCACGTTGAGTTTAATTTTTTTTAGAGAGCTTTCGTGTTTAATTCTCACTAACCTAGTACATATATAGAGTGGGACGAGGGGATATATAGTTTCATATCGTAAAATCGGAACAGATGAGGGTCGAGCAGCCTTATCTGCTACTAAATCTCGAATAAGAGTTATTTCATACCATAAAAAAGAATGGGAAGTGAGAAATTTTAACTGTGATTAAGCCCGAGCTGAAAACTCACTAGCTGCTAGTTCCTCAATTATCCGGGTCTCAAGTAAAATGCTAATTAAAATTAGTCCATTATAGGGAGAGGAGGTGATCAAAGAAGGCCCATTTGGGAACCTTGGGCTTGAAGGATATCAGGTGGCCTACTATTATGGGCCAATCAATAGAAATTTCATTTTGGATCTGCATAAGTAAAGGCCCATAAGTAATGAAAGAGTGGATCAGTTTTTGTTTTTTTTTTTTTTTTAAAGGAAAATCAGGTTGGTTTAGTACTTTAGTTCAGTTGTGCATACAAACTTTACAAATCTTACCCATATTTTTAGAAAAATTACAGTCACAAAATTAGATTCAGTCGGGAAAATTAGCACTAATTTTAGCATATTTTATTCTAAAAATTGAGAATATGACCCTCTTCACGGGTCGGGTTTGGATTGTGAAAATCACACTCAAATTGTGAAATTATAGTTTAAGCTTAACAAAAATACATATGAGAGGCCGGTTTTACTACAGATAGGATGGTGAATTGGTCATCACCCAAGTTACGAGAACAATACCTCAGATTTGCATGTGTTATATATTATATATGTAAATATTCCAATAAGAAAAAAATTTGATAAAAAAGCTAATCATAGATCCTTGTAAGATGGTTATAATCAATATAATTTTTTATTTTTATCTTTCCTATATTTCACAAACAGGTTGCGTAGAGATTTGTCTGTTGCCACGAGCTAAACTGCTTAAGAAGACTCGTATCTTCTACGTATCCACCCGAGTTTCACACCTCGCCATTGTGTTAGCAAGTTTCAAAGGTTCATTCCAAGTTTTATATATATGACAGAAAGAGTTGCTACATTTAGCAAAAATATTGAAACACAGCATGAAACACTGAATCATCCATAAAATGAAACTGATAAATAACTGATATACTATAATGTTAATTAGGACATAAAATCTGTTTCGCCGGAATGAATTATACCCGGCAAGAATGAAATTTCTTCATATGAGAAGTGAACTGATTCTTCTTCTTTCTCTCTTCTTAAGGGATGAGTCGCATTTGCGTGTAACTCTGAAATAATTTAGGGTATGAATATTTGGGTATCAGTGGTACGAGTTTAGGTGGAAAACTTGGCAGCTCGGTTTGTATGAGATCTTTTGTGCAGCCTGCTCGAACTTCTTAATCGCAGCTTCGTTTTCTTCTAAACTGTTTTGAACGAAATAGCGTACCCACCAAGATGAGCTCCGCATTTTGGCCTTCACAAATAAAGCATTTGTCATTATAAGCTGAGAAGAATAGAGAAAGGGTACGTAATGCAGTACTCAATTCCCGAAAACAAGAGACACATCATTACTTTTTATCGGCCCTTTCTCTTTCCACTAAGTGACGAGACACGTTAGAACTTAAAAGCTACCCGATAAAAACACATGTGTCTTTTGGCCCAGCCCAATGATATCTCAACTACCTGATTTCATCATTAGTGCCGCAAACCTCAAATTTTACCCATTCACTGTCCAAAATTTTGAATTGAACCCAAAATAAAATATATGAAGAGATGATATTAAAGAGACGCTATAATCCAGCATTACTAAATTGCATATGACTTCAGTACATAGCTACTTACCGGTCGTCCGAATTTTGATAACTCAGCAACCTTAGCTCTCTGTTGACCGGGATAGCCTGATAATTGAAATGGAAAGCGGTTAAAATTCAAGTAACATCAAGTAGTATTTTCAGCTAAAACCCAATGTTATGGCTCTTGCTAATCAATCTGGAGTCTTGACTATACAGGGCAAGAGAATTGTGAAATTTCTTAGCATTTATAATAAGAGATCAAAGCCAATATGAATTTGAAGGGAATTACCGGCAAAAATAACAAGGCCATCGCCTAGCCTAGCCAATTCAGGAAGAGTCTTGTTCAGGTACTTGGGAGATAGGTAATCCAAAGCATCCGAGACAATAACAAGAGAAAACGACTTTGCTCTATATGGCAGAGGAAACTTAATATCAGCAACTCGTACAATGCCTTTGTGAACAAGGTTTTTACAGTTCCCATCAGTTTCCTCCATATCATACGGTTCCACACCCCATGCTTCAGTTTCCTCTTCCTTCAACAATTGGGAGACCAATGAACAAGAGTCGGGGCCGATATGCAATACTTTGCGCATACTGTCACCATATGCTTTCTTCAAAACAGGTATTGCTCTTTGAACTTCTGATGTGCATGAGAAGTCGCCTACAAAAGGAAATGGACAAAGTATGGTTGGTCATTAAGCCCAAGGGAGGGTCCAAGCCAAAAGAAGAATAACATGGTAGATTGAAGAGCGACTAGACTTAAGAAGCACGCTTGATGCATGTGACCCCAAAGTGCGATATTCCATTCACTAAGCACATTTGGTCCATGTGTGGTCAGCATAGTGCTATTTTTGTAATCGATAACACCAAATAGTGTTTCATTCATAGCCACTCCTAAAACATAAAATTGATCTAACTGCAAGTCTGCAATAGATCTCAAATGCATTAGAACCCAGTGATTTGCGCCTTAAGTATCTACTTTACTTAGTACAGGATACATTCATATGTGAAGCTTCGGGAGTTAAATAGATAGAATAATAAAATATGGCATATTATGGATTTATGTACCCAGTCTCTAGAAGACATTGAGTAGAAGCAAGGAGAGATTTTGATGCTAGAGCTAAGAGATATAATTACCTATGCTCTCTCTACTTGTCTTTGCTTCGTTTTCTTTTTGACACATTACACAAGTTACTCTAGACAATTTTACTAAACCTTGTCAAAATTTCTTGAGTTTAATATATAGATACATTCCTGAATCGCCATTATGCAAAGGAAATTATTTTCTCAACTTATATATAGGAAGCCATCACAACCTTATACAGTTACTTCAACAAGAAAAAAAATCTTTAGATATGAATAACATTTGAAACATGGAGTAGATCATATATACCTTGAATCTTACTTACTGTTGCTTTGCTACCCCCAAATAAACCTGCATTATAACAGATTGATCAATGCATCAGACTACAACAGTTTCAAGTGTTAAACAAAAAAAAAAAATTTCACAAAGACAAGTAGCGATTCTAGCAGCTAACATATAGAACTGAATGACCAAAGGTAACTTTATGTGATGTTCAAAACTCATTAGAAAAGCATACAGACCTGAGCCACCATAAGCATAGCAGATAAGAAGGATTCCTCCCTGGGAGTTTCGAAAAAGTAAAGATGAGTTAAAATGTGATCTGCTAACAGGCAATAACTTGACTAACTTATTAGCTTGGAATGCAAATAATAGGGTAGGAAATGCTAGAAAAAAAATCACTTTTTCCAAGTAAATAACAGAAAACAAGATGCAAAGATAGAGAAACGGTAGGTAGAAATGGAAAGTACCAGGACGATGAGGCCAACAGATAATAAAGGAGAAGATTGTGATTTTGAATGTAAGGCTTTTGCAAAAGGAAAACTTCCACTGTCCACAAAGCGCCGTACCGAGCCTGCTTGCCTTCTCGCCATGCCTACTTGTCTACAAAGCTAAGTGCCACGCAATTGTACACTGCAAGTAAAAATATGAAAAAGTATTAGCTTTTTTCATAGGTCAATGGTCACATAGAGAGAGTACAAAGAACATTCTGAACCGACCCTAAACTTACAAAATTATCTGATCAGTTTAGCTCATCATTCTCACTAGAAAAAAATAGAATCACATTGCAATATCCACTAGACTACAGTGAAAAGAAAGCATTCATGCTTCTTGTTTCCTATTACCAAGCCACTAAAGTTTGACTTGAATCTTGTAACAGTTAGTAAACACAAGTACATAAAATTTGCTAAAGAAAGTAGTTTCCTTTCTTAGAGACTCCAAGTTTACTTTGAACATTCCCATAACCATTTAATGAAGACAGATCCACAGAGCATAAAGTTAACATTGCAACATATATCATACAGAATTTGAAGAGATCTAGGAGAAAAGGACAAGTAAAGCTCACACATCAGTCATCAGACATGGTAAACATAACATTAGCTTATCTAGAAAACTATCAGGAAATATTACCTATTATGTTCAAGAAAGGAAAATTATACAGAACATGTGAATAAAGCAAACTAATTGAACCAGTACCAAAATAACAGAAAACTCCATAAAATTAAATTAAAAAAAGTTCCTTTAAAGTAATGGAGCATCCCTTAAACTAAATCCATAACCTCTCCCAGTCATAGATTAATTCAGGAAACAAACAACAAAATATGTGAAGCTTAACTACTTGAAACAACCAAGACCAACAACTTCACTATCAGCTGAAAGAATTCAAAAATAAAATCCAGATGTTGATCCAAATCCAAAACAGGAAGTCAAAGCAGCACAACAACAATTGAAAAAAAAAAAACAAGATTTGAACTTACACAGATCCAAACATTGCTAAACTAATCTTTCTCGATTAACAAAAGCAGTCAATGAGTTGAACCAAAACTGAGAATTGAAATGGCAGAGTGAGATGCATAACCAAATCTAGAGCAGTAAGTCAAATCAGCCTAACAACACCTAAACAGAGTGAAAAAAAACAAAAATTCAAGAAAATTGGACTAACACTGTAACACAGATCGAAACATTGCTCTCACAAACAAAACAACACTGAAAAACAAACTAATCTTTCTCAAATCACAAAAAGTCTATGAGTTGAAATGAAATTGAAGACTGAAATGGCTGAGAGCAGGAAGTCAAATCAGCCTAACAACAGCTAACTAGAGTGAGTAAAGCGACTAAAATTCTAGAAAACTGAACTTACACACAGATCGAAACATTGCTCTCACAAACAAAACAACACTGAAAACATACTAATTATTGTCCAATAACAAAAACAATCAATAATAAGTTGAATCGAAAGTGTAGAGTGAGCAGAGATTCACCTGAACTGCAACAGACAGAGCGAAAACAACAAAAAATCGAACTAACACAGATCCAAACATTGCTCTGACAATCAATAATAAGTTGAATCGAAATTGAAGTGTAGAGTGAGTGGAGATTGATTCACCTGAATCAGATCGAGCGTGCAGCAGCGAGGATCTGAAGAGCTTAGATCTTAGATCTGAAATTTGGATTGTTGTTTTTGTTGAAGCTCTCGCGAGGAACACAGAGTGTGGAAGGTGAGACTTGAGAGTGTGAGCTCAGAGTTAGGAGCTGAAATTGAGGTAATGTGTGTGTTTATTTATGGAAGGGATGGCCACAACGCGCGTCTCGTGGAACACAGAATCACTATCAAATCTAGCGCGTCTCAGTGTCGGCGCTGCACTGCTATTCCTCAGATCCAACTGCTTCACTTCAGAATGCTGAGGATATTTTGGTCACTTGTTCGATTTATATTTATGTAACTCAAAAGTAAACTGAGAAAAAAAAAATTTGTTATATTTTATTGGCCGACTTTAAAATGTCACAACCTTTTATTCGTAACACTTAGTAAGTAACGCATGTCGGTATATACATATGTTGATATGAAAAAATTCTAGTATTTATTTTTGTAAGTGTAACCCGTCTCATTTATGTTCGAAAATGAAAAAGGACATGATCTTTATCTGAAATGGTTAGTACTGTGTAACCATGGCCTATTGGGTCTGCTAGTTGGTACTAGAGGTTTCATTTTTAGAATGAGAATGTGCTAGTAGGGTCACAATTTCATTAAAGAGTATGTAATTTATTGCTTCACCTGACCCACCTACCTCATTACTTGATAACTTCATGTTTCTACTTATCAAATCAATTTTTATACCTTTTTTTTTTTCAAAAGATAATGATTTCTATAGAACTTGATTTGCTCTTAATCTCTTCCTCTTATCCCAATTTTGTTTGATAATTCAAAAAATGATAAACTTTAGGGATTTTGATTCACTATCAATCATTTTTTTCGTATTTAAATGTTAAATTATTGATAATTCATACGTAATTAATTTGTGGCGTGTGTTTCATTACTGGTCTAAAAGCCATAAATTGAAGGAAAGAAGAGGTGGTGGATGGGAGCATTACAAGTCCCAATCTCACCACGTTGTCATTAGCTTTTGCTTTTCACTCATTATTGGAATGTGTTTAGGAATGATCTGTCACTTACTGTTCATTTTTCTTCACTTTATTTTTTGGCTGAAAGAGGAAATAAAACGTGAGGAGGTGGTTGGCGTTAACAACATTGTAGTTTAGTTTATTGGGCTCGGCCCATTGGACCGGCAACAGTCCAGACAAAGTTACTGCAAAGGCCCAAATCAAATGTTTTATAACAATCTTTTTCATTTAAAATATTATTTTATTTTTCCTTCAAAAAAAAATATTATTTTATTTTTATAAAAAAAACAAAGACGTGTACTGATCTCATCCATTAAATTATGATATTGGACAATCATATATAATAAATAAACAATTACCCGTCCATTTAAAGAAGGAAGAAGCATAATAATAATTCAAATGCGTGAAGTGATCTCATCTTTCAAATATGTTACGAACGTAAGTTCATTTGCGTTATGAAACACATTTTTAGAAGTTCTATTTCTGAACTTAATTTCAATAAGTGAAGTCATCTACTCCATTTCAAACAAACAATTAAGAGCTCACCACACTAATCACATGTATTCAACATGCCTAACCATAACATGAAATTATATGCTCTTATTTTCCACTAATTAATGAGATATACTAATAAATCTATCTAAATAATTGTCATAACCACACTACAAATATAAATTTCTTATAAATCTTCTAACTTAAAAGTGTATGACATGTACTAACCCACCTAAAATTGTGAGTTTATCAAAATGGAAAATGTTTTATTTTAATCTTTTGACTAACTATTTCGTTATGAATTGATACTTTTGTTCTTTTAGATACCAAAGTATACATATTGTTCCAATTTAATCATAAACTATACTATTTTGTTTCGAAGTGATCCAATATATAATAGTGTCGTTAAATAAACTTGATATGATACGATAATTTTTTCTAGACAATTTTTGTTGATGTGGTGACCAATAATGCTTAACTTAGTTAAGTCTATTAATGAAACCAAACATTTTTCATTAACAAAACAGAATAGCCACGCAATGACGCAAATCCAACTAACGAACTGACATTTTTTTTGTCAGTTTCAAGTAGCTTCCCGCCACCTTCCTCGCTTTTAACTCAGCCTCCACTTTTTTAAAGGTCGATAAATCCTCTGTTCCTTCCACCACAAGAAACAGAGTTAAAAGTGAAGTCCCAGAACTTTCAACCACAACAAAATTAAGAGCATATTCGAATCCGATTTTATTCTCAACCTGCAAGCAGAATCTGATTATAGAAAATTGGATCATCAAAAGCTAGCACAAGCAAGATCAAGATCAAGAACAAGAACAAGAAGAGGAATTGGAGATACAGAGGATTATTGGGTTTCAATGGCAGTAGAGTATGAATGTTGCGAAACAGGATTCTTTATCCGCATCGTGATCGTTGCTTTGCTGGTTTTGTTTGCTGGGTTGATGTCTGGGCTCACTCTGGGTCTCATGTCGTTGAGCTTAGTCGATCTTGAAGTCGTCTCCAAATCCGGCAAGCCAACCGATCGCATATATGCCTGTGAGAGTTTCAACGATTAAAAACCTCAACTTTCTTTGTTTCTTGATTTCTTTCTCAATTTTGCAAATTACCCAATTCCCCATTTCTTGAATTTAGTACTGGGTTTCAAAAATCAAGAAAATTTTACATCTACTACTTTTGATCTATGACAGCAAAGATACTACCAGTTGTGAAAAATCAGCATAAATTGCTTTGCACTCTATTAATCTGCAATGCTGCTGCTATGGAGGTAAGCTTTTGCGCGCGCGCACACACATATATGATAATAAAGAAGGTACTCATGAATCTTGATGGGTTAATTTTCTGGTGTTTTAATTTCAGGCACTTCCTATTTTCCTTGACAGTTTGGTTCCAGCATGGGGTGCTATTCTGATATCAGTGACCTTGATTCTTCTGTTTGGTGAGGTATGTTATGTATCTCATTAGCTCCATTTCTCTTTTCGCGTAAAATTGTGAAATGATTGGGATATTCGTGTTATAATGTGTGTAGATCATACCCCAATCTGTTTGCTCTCGATATGGATTGGTTATTGGCGCAGCAATGGCTCCATTTGTTCGAGTTCTTGTTTTTGTCTGCTCGCCTATTGCATATCCGATAAGCAAGGTCTAGATAAGCTTTATTCACTTCAAATCTTTCATATTCCTTTGCACTTGTTATGCTACTGATAGGCCTGACTTTGGGTAGTTAATTTCTTTCCCAGCTATTAGACCTTTTGCTCGGGACAGAACACGAAGCACTTTTTCGCAGAGCCGAGCTGAAAACACTAGTTGATATGCATGGGAACGAGGTATGTATTTTGCAATTTGGACCGAAGAATCATAGTATGATCTCATACCAGGAACTTATATTGTTTATGTATGTATATGCAGGCCGGGAAAGGCGGGGAGCTGACTCGGGATGAGACAACTATCATAGCAGGAGCGCTTGAACTCAGTGATAAGACAGTGAAAGATGCAATGACTCCTATATCAGAAACTTTTGCAATTGATGTTAATGCCAAACTTGACAGGTACACAATTGAATCACTGTAGAGATAAGGAGACATTACAAGATGTATTTTATCGATAACCTCGCGCTTTTATGCTAGCAGAGATTTGATGAAGCTGATTTTGGACAAAGGGCACAGCAGAGTCCCGGTTTATTACGAGGAACCAAGGAACATTATAGGACTCATATTGGTAATATGTTGGCTTTTTCTGACAAATGCTTTTTTTTTTTAGTACTAAACTATGTCTTTTTGTACTAATTGTGTAATAGGTGAAGAACTTGCTATCCATCCATCCTTCAAATGAAGTGCCCGTGAAGAACGTAACCATTCGCAAGATTCCAAGGTATATTTGGTTAATTTCTGATAATGTCACGAGTTTTTGAATTCATCGACTGATAGATTCGTTATTTCTGGTAGGGTTTCGGAGAAAATGCCTTTATATGACATACTAAATGAGTTTCAGAAAGGCCATAGCCACATGGCTGTTGTTGTAAAACAAGACAGCAACATGAACCAGCCAACAAGTACTGAGCCTTCTTCAGGTGGAGAAGTGAGAGTGGACATTGATGGTGATCAAAAGCATCCAAAAGACAAAAGTTTCAAGTGCAAAAGATCATTCAAGAAGGTGAAGAGCTCATCACCAGATGATCTGCAAAAAGGAACAACCAAAAGCAAGAAATGGACAAAGGACTTTGGCTCGGACATCTTGCGCATAGATGAAGATGATCCAATCCCTAAGATCATTGAAGAAGGAGAAGCAGTTGGGATCATAACAATGGAAGATGTTATTGAAGAGTTGTTGCAAGTATGGAGTTTTAAGTTTTCACAGTTTAACAATATATGTCATGTTCTTTGATTAGAGTCTAACAATTGAAGCTAATGTTTCTACTGTTTTTGTTCTTGTAGGAGGAGATCTTTGATGAGACAGATTATCAGAATTGAAGTTCAACATCAAGGTCTTTTAGAATTACCATAATTATACTGCAAAATGTAACTCTTAATTTCATTCAAAGAAGATGATAAATGAAATGTCATATTAGATGATAACAATTCAAATAAATAAATACAAAGAAGAAGAAAATAGAAATAGCAATTCCCATCATCATGCAGATACAAATCTAGGCCAATCTGTATGTTAAATTGGCTCATCACAGAACCACAAATGAAAATGAAAGATTTGCTCAAAGTCTTCATGAGATCATGAAGATCAATTCCATTGAAAAACTTCAGCTTTCTCAGTCATCTTTTTGAGGTTGGCAGATACAAGCAAATCCATTCTCATCATTAGCTTCATCACAGTTTCTTGCACCACACTCCACAGATATTGGAATTTGATTGTTGTTGGGAGCTGTAAACAACATAGAGCTAGAAGAGGCTTGGCTTGGCAATGTTATTGCATAATAGTTAGGGTTAAAAGAAGATTGAGGAGGATAATAATAATAATATCCACAAGGACCATAACTTCCCCAATACGGATCCCAATAACTTCCTTGACATGCCAATCTTGTATCGGGTTCGTAGCAATTATATGAATTCAAAATCGGGCTATGATCCGAGTTCATTGGGCTAGAAATCATTTTTTTCTTAGGCTCCGCCTTCTTGACCTCAACTCGCTTGTTTTTCAATTCGTGAAACTTTCGTTGCAACACATTGTTTACAACATCTTCAGAATGGAAAGTAACAAATCCGAACCCTCTAGGTTTTCCTTCTATGTTGTGCATCACAACAACATCCTCAACCGGACCAAAACTTTCAAAGTATGTTTTGAATTCTATTGTACTTAGATTTTCGGGTAAACCTCCCACAAAGATTTTCTTAACCCTAGATTGAATGTTCATAGCCTCGAGGTTTTGTTCAAGATTGCTCATGACATGTTCTTGGTTTTCGACCTTTTGTGCTCTTGGCGTAGCCAATTTGACATCAACCTAGTAAATTATTGTTAGAAATAACACGAACTGTAATGTAAATATTCGTAATAAAATTCTATATGTCCTAAAATAAGTGTCATAGTAGGGTATACATAAAAGAACCAAAACCCATGTTTAATATAACAAAAAAAAAGAGTTAAATATTACCTTTCTTCCAAGAAGAGCATGGTGTTCTTGAGCAAGTGCTTGTTCAGCCATTGATGATTCAGTGAAGGTCACGAAACCGAAACCTTTGGAGAGGCCAGTGTCTCTGTCATAGATGATCAAACACTCTTCCAATTCACCAAACTTGGTGAAATAATCTTTCAGTGAAGTCTCATTGGTCTCTCTTGACAAACCACCAACAAATAGTCTTCTACTCATAGTTTCTATATGTTCAATACACTCAAATAAACTATCAAAGATTACTATAACACACAACTGAATCACAGTCACAATCGCAGTGTTTATGAATAATGAGTAGGTTTCTATTTTTATAGAGACTGCATGTTCTAGTTCGACAAGGAATAGAGGTTTAGATTTGCCACAAAACCCTATACTACTCCTAATCCTAATACCACTTAGTTTTAGAAAATAAGGTTATTTTCTTTCCAAAAAAAAAGGTTAGTTATTTCCAGTTTGAATTTAAACAGAATATTGTATCGGTTAGTATTGGACCAGACCGATCTGAAAAACTTTAAACCAAAGACTAAATTAACAAATATTCGGCTCTGGGCTATACCAAACCGAAAAATCTCGAATCAGATTGAGACCGAGCTCATTGGACCAAATTTCTTCAAGAAAAAAATTGAAATTTTGCATTTTAAATAGAAAAAAAGTTATTTAAATGTGTAATTAATTTAGAGCATTAAATAATTAATTTACAAAAAAAAATGAAAATTTCAGTGCTTGCAACACCAAACATCTTTGGACATAAGTTTTTCACCAAACAATTGAATCCTTCAATATACATATTGTGGAGTTGGTACATTACATGTTAAAACATAGAAAAAATCAGCATTTTCCATCAAGAAATATTCCAAACTGAGACAAATACACATTTTCCAGTTTCAAGTGCTCACTCATCACACATTCAGGGAACTAATAGATGTAGACATATCAGTTTACAATACAGTTGTACAGTTACATCTCTTCTTGACTCTATCCGGCAAGTTCTTGCGAGCATATGCTGGTTCGTTTCAATGATACAATGCTTATGCTTTTGGCAATGTTCTCGTGGATATATCATTTGACGGGAGGAGCTCTGTAATATTCTGGAACAGTTGCCGGGAAGAACATTTTCCTCACCCCTTCGGCCTTGATGATGGGAAATATTATACCAGCTGCGCTCTGGAAAAGAAAATAGCCACTTCATTAATTTCGTGATAGTGCATTGTATAAACATTCAGTTATGGAAGATGGAAGCTACTCACCGAAATTAGTCTGGCTCCAATCCAGATGCGTTTAGGCGAGGGAAAGGGAAGTAGCAGACGGCCGACACCAAATATTGCCACAGCGAAGAAGTGGAGAACTAAGCTTAGGGGGCGAGGGTTTAGACCTGAGAGCAAAGCGACTGGTCCTGTTGAGAAAACGCCCCCAAGGCTTAGATAGTCGAAACATGCTTGTCGCATTTCCTGTCTTGCAATATCAGGGGAAGCGGAGAAGACCTTGTATAGGGCACCCGCCAAAGTGTTTATTGTGGACGCAACTGGCTGTGAATGGAAACATATCGCACAATAAGGTCAATATCATGACAGAAACAATATCTACAATACAAACGCAACGCCACTTCTTTGACCTTGAATGATCTGCTTTCTAGCCAAAAGAAAATGCAGGAACCAAGCTTTGGCACATTTTCTTTACTCGTGTTCATGTCCGTGTGTGTAAGACACTAAAACAGTGCTTTTAATTCTCATTTTTTGGAGGTGCTAACCGATTTCAGCCTTAATGAACAAAGCTACTTTACCAGCATAATGATATGAATCTATAATTACGTGTTCGGTATACCTAAGAATGTACAATCCTGTTCTCGTAGGAATGAAAAGAATTGCAGTTTACCTTGCGCAATGTGTAAAACGATTCAAGATATTTGCACAGAGAAGCTGCATCATTCAGGTCTCTCAATGGTCTTAGAAGATCCCTAAGTACGACAATGTCAGACAGTGCCACAGTCATTCCTCCTCCGGTTAAAGGATGACGCATGTTGAAAGCATCACCCATCAAAAGGGCTCCGGGAGTAGGAAGTGGATCAGCTGGCATGCTTCTGTTCGGCATGGTTCTCATGCTTTTTTTATCAACTGCGGCTATAAAGGCATCGCGGAGCTCTATTGGAACCTGAAACGGACATTGCTTCAATAAATCGAAGATAAAAATGGAAAGTAGACTACTGTTTCACTTGCTCAGACGCGTGACCTCAAGGTCACAAGGCAACAACGTTAATGACAGCCACATAATTAGACCTTGAGAACTTAGTCATGAAAGTAAATAAGTAATGAAACCCATAGCTACCTGAGGAGCCACCACAGTCTTCATGTAGTTGGCCATTTCACCATTAGCAATGGAAGGAACCTTTTGACCAGGCACATCAACCAAACAGCGAATCTCTGTGCTACTTATAGGATAAAACAGTATTGGTGATGGATCACCCAGAATAACATGCCCGTGATTTGCAAATGGAAGCTGACAGTTCTCGAGGACAAGACCAACAAAACAAGAGGGCACATCTACCTGCAAAAGAGTTAAATTCCACAGACTAAGTTACTCTACCTCCTCGGGACTTTGATGCGGGGACGATTTGAATATGTGTTTTTAGGTGTCTTGATTGATAATATCCAACCCAAAAATGAATTCTAGATGGCTAAGGAGATTCAAAAAAATATTAGCATACAATATTAATATTTAATATAAGAACTACACCTTGGGATTGCATAAAGAGCGTCGCAAATTCGAGAAGCAACCATCACAAACAATTGTAAGTGGAGCATACGCTGCAAGTTCTTGACCATCCTTAGTTTTGTAATGAACCCCCTTAATGGTGCCATTTTCTTCAAGCAGAGAAGTTACAGTTCCTTGCTCTAGCCGCACACTGAATAGATTATCAAACAACATATGAAAACAAGTAGATCAGTGACAGTTCAACACACTGTAAGAAGAAGAAAAAAACAATAAATTTTAATGGCACTAAGCAACAAGAAAAAGGAAACTAGAACAAATACTTAGGGAGAGTGGCTGCTTTTTCTCTCATTCTCTGAATGAAACGTCCATTGTGAAAGCTCCTTCCTGCCACATCAGATTGGAATTCTTCCAAAGGGTAAGTCAGTCTAGTATTTTTTCCCTCCTTGAAGAGAACATATCCTTGTACTCGCTGAGCATCAATTTCATCAACACAGTCTGCGGTCCAATATTCGTGTATGTAAAGTTTCACATCGAAATTCAAAGAGACAAAATACATACAAAACATCAAGACGTGTAAATATCCGTCCTTACCTTCAAGGCCCAATTCAACTAATTTCAGATATCCCCCTGGTTGTAACAGTTCACCAACAATTCTGTCAGGCTCGGTTAAGTCTCTCTCAATCACATGAACTCGTCGTCCTTCCTATAATCATTAACAAACAATAAGAATTAAGTTAAAAACAAATTGCCATATCAGCACATGTATTATAGTTCCAATTCTTTAGAAGAAAATTCCTAAGACAATATGCACAAATACATTTACTCATCACAGTTCCAATTCCTACCATATCTTAATCTTGTGTAGGACACAAAAGTGAACCAACTAGGTTCAGAGGTTAAATTGACTGTCACTCAGACATTAAACAACCGAGCACAGTACAAAACCGAACTGCAATTACAATTTACAATCACCGAAATTTGGGGCTCAACTTGTATAAACTGACAGTAACTTCATAACAAGTACCGATTAGTTTTCTTTTCTACTTTTCAGCCATCTCGCCATTGAAAATATCAAAAAGTAACCCACAATCCTATTCATTCTTTTATAAACTAAATTTGACTACCTTGAAAGCCATTCCATCCAAACATGTAACTTATAATCCAAGTCATCAAACCTAAGCAACAACAAACAAACTGTATTGCTCTTTCTTCACAAATCCAATAAATTGCAAATTCAACATCAACATCATTCCAAGCAAGCGCTTAAAAGATGGAGTAACCCAAAATTACTAATCAAAATGATCAAGTCTTATCTGAACAGAACAATGTTAAAGATCAATAATTACATAATCCCAAAACCTAAAACATAACATAGTATTAGAAAATTCAAATAAATCCCATACAAAAGACAAATCCCAACCCCACAGTCACATAAACAATTAAACAAATTGGTGATATACCCATCTCTAACACAAAAGTCTAGATACAGTACAATAAAATAATATAATAAAGTTCGCATTTTTATATACGAAACCCAAAAAACAATCAAACCTTTCCAAGGGTGTGAGCGAGAGCTGCGCCGGCGACTCCGGCTCCGACAATGATGACGTCGGTCCCGGACCCACCGTCGGCGGACCGGCATTCACCGTCCGGCGAGCTCTTCCTCTTCTGGGTACCTGAGGGAGTCGAGTAACTGCGACGAAAGAAGTAGAGGACGACGAAGCCGATGAGAGAAGCGAAGAAGGTTCCGAGAATGTAGGGATCGACGGCCACACTCACCATCTCCATCTTCTTCGAAGAAGAGGGTTGGGTCAGTTTCAGCGAATCGTGTCTGCGAGAAGACGAAACTGGGAGTGGATTGCGAGAGGTGTTGATGCGAATGGGCTTGTGGGTGGTTCTGGGTTTGGTGGAGGAGGGTTGGAGAGAGATTGTGGGAGGAGATTGAGTTTTACAGGGAAGAGAGTTGGGATTGACGATGATGTAATCAGCTACAACACGTTTGGTGTTGTGATTGAGTCCACTCATTTCCTTTTCTCTGTTTTTATTTTTGTTTTGACTCGTCGAAAAATAAAATCTGGCACAAGATTTCAAAATCTATCTGGTTTTTTCTAAATTAATTTTTTTAAATAAAAAAAATTGAACATGTTGACTGTTTTAAAATTATAATAATCTGTTACTGATACTAGAAAATATAATTTTTTTTCTTCATGGAATTGAACTAATTTACATAGTACATATACCAAACAAACGACCTGATTTGTATAATCTAAATTTAGTGTGTGGTTTAGTTTTAAGTTAACCAATCCATAAATACAAGCAGTTTTTAAAAATATAAAACACTTCAAACAATTGCAAATTATGTGTATTATTTACTAAAATAATGGTACTATTTAATTGAGAATAAAATGCCAAGCTGTAATATATGGAACCATGGAATATATGTGAACACGTGGACTTGTTAATGAACACACAATACGTGTCAACAATAAATGCAGCCACATAAATACTTCCTAATTTTGCTTGATCCACCATACACGTGTATGGTCCAAATCAGCTATGACCTGTCTCCTGTGGGCCCATACCCATCATTAATTTATTGTGACATGTCCTCTTCGGACTCTTCTGTGTCACGTGGCTTTTATGGTCTTGGTTGTCTGTTCCCATCTGTCACGTGTCTCCGTATACTTTTGCAAAATCCCAATAATATTACAAATAATTACGAAAAAATGTAAATTAGAAGTTCATGTCCATAGACAAATGAAACTCTGAAATGTTAGTAATGAATATGCATTCAAGAAACCAGAAAAATATTTCTGAAAGTTGCTTTGATGAAATGTTGAGCTCATCCTCAACAACTCTTTTAGGCAAAAAATTTAGCAATGTAAAGCCACTGATTGATAAATTTTGAATTCCTTGTATTGAATTTCATTTTGTAGCTTAAAAATGTCAAGACCAAAGAACCCAGATTCGAAAAATTGCTAGTTTCTTAATCTCGCGTATATCACAGATACAAAATCGATACAAAACTGCAGAGGTATTGCTTTCCAAGATTATTAAGGATTTTTTACCATCATAATTCAATCAGATTTTCTTCTCTTTCTGCTGTCATTGCCATCTTTCCCTCCTCTTCGGCCTCTCTTCGATCCCTACAACCACATTAACACAAAACCAAACCAATCAGCGACTACTCATGTTCTATATCTACACGGCTAAGGAGAAGAAACCAAAATACCTCCGACGAGAAAGACTTTAGAGGATCCTTGTCCTTTTTGGATTTTCTCCTTTGTCCTTGGCGGCGTGGTTTGTTGTTATTTCCCATTGCGGCACTAGTAAGCTTTACCATCTTGCTGGCTTCGTGGGTTGTTGCGTCCCATAGGTAGTCGGGGACGCCACGTAGGTGAGGTGCAGGAGGCTTCTTGCTGAGATTCTTGTCGTGCTTCAACAAATCTGCACAAATATGGGTTCACCTCGAGGTGGTCAAGTCATTTGCATATTGGAAAGTAAGAACATTATAATTCATAACCGATCAACAAGTGTCGATACCTAAGTCCCTTGGATTAACTTCAAAATGTGCCTTCAATCTAAAGAGAATGAACAACATTAGAGAACAAATAGCTAAATATTTAGCAGAATAAAGTTGGACAGAAACTAAGAATGATATGTTAAAAATGAGTTGCTCATCCAGGCTGTGAAAGTCATTTTCACAGACCCGAGTTGAAATATACTCACTTTTCAGAATTGAGGATTTCATTTCTCAAATCCTGAGCTCGTGATTCTCTGACTGCAACTTTCGTCACACTTTTAGCAACGTCCTGTAAAAAGAAGAATTTCCCCCATCAATAATCTAGGTTTATCTAGTAACCAACTAGCCTCAAATCGTACTTAACAGTAACACTAACAACATATATACCAAATAAATAGAAAGGATTTGAAACAATAATTAGAGCATGAGGGGATTAAGTGCAAGCGTATAGGCGAAAAGAGATAAGAGTAGCAATTACCTCAGCTCTATATCGCAAAGATTCCACCGCATTCTTAGTAAGTAATGGAAATGGAGCGATAACTTCCGACTCCTGGTTTTCACCCTCCCCTAGAAAGGATTTTATTTCTTCAAAATTTTCCATCTCATTTGTAGAAACCTGTCGACAGAACAAGTTAATACTTGGTGGTGACTTGTTATGGAATCCAAGTTGTCAATAAAATGATTATGATCTAAACATCACCATCCCATGCTTGTTCGAGACTAGCCATGTTGATATAATATATTTCAAGTAAACATTAACAAAACAAGCTTTTGCTATAACCAAGAAATGAACTATGCACAGACAAGGCTAACAAGACTATAGATAATAAAATAAAATTCAGTTTACATGACAAATCACAAACACACAAAGAAACCATATCATCAAATAGTAAAATTTGTATGTGGTAGTGCCTGTTTGGATCCAAGTCTCTAGGAGCTTGAAGTCTATAAGTCAAGTCATCATCCAGAAACGAGGGAACATAAATAGAACATGCAATTTTGAAGAAAAAGAAGAAATGTACATTGCAGAATCAAATTTTAAGGAATCAAAAAGGGAAAGTAAAGCTTGATGACCATTCTAATAAGATTCGGGCTAATACAAGATTGATTTTATTTGGATTAAAACTTACAAGGGAGATAGAAGCACCAGTGTTATATGCTCTTCCCGTACGCCCAATTCGATGAACGTATCCTTCTACATTTTGAGGCATTTCAAAATTGATAACCTGCAAAAAGAGAGAGAGAGAGGTGGAGATCGGTCAGGTGATAATGATATGCTAAAATTTAAACTGTATGCCTGCTGAAGAAAGCATTTGAAATTATCAAAGATAAAAATGCCATAGCTGCAGATATTTGAGCAAGTCATTGCCAGCAAGGTATGGTATTAGAAAAGACAAAGCCATAAGGAAAGTTATCAAAAGAGGTTATTTAGAAAAATTCGTATCATACCGTGTGTACATTCTTGAAGTCTATTCCTCTTACAACTCCAAATTCAGAGTCCAACTTTGGCTTGGAACGTCTTCTTGACTTTTTGGAATCAACATGACTCTCCTCACCATCTTGTTGTGTCTCTTTTGCTTGGCTGTCATCGGTTGCAATCAGATAATCAAAAAGCCCAGCATTGAATTCCTGATCAAAACCAGAGCAATATACAAATGATAAGGAACTAATTGTAGAATTAATTAAATAAATATATTACCATTAAGCGTATGCAAAAATTAAAATAATGATTCTGCGCCACTTGAAGAGATTTGGAAATGAAAGAATTTAGTATACCTCAAGGATATGGAGACGAGAATTTTGTGGCAACTCAGCATTTAAAACAGCAGATTTGATTCCAAACTGCAAACATGAATAAAAGTATTAAGAATGGTAAAAGGAGAATTCAGATGAAGCGGATACCAAACGAATTACAACGAACAGGTAATAATCTTTGCAGTCAATTCACCTAATTTAGGAGTTAGAAAAACTATATATAGTTTCTTGTATAGGTTTGAAGTTTACAAGCAAGTCAAAATACCTTCTCCAGGAAGAGCTTTAATCTGAAACCCATGTCAATATTATTGGTAAATATGAGAACTTTCTTCTGAACCAGCTCCAACTTCAATAGTGCAAGGATGTAAAGTAACTTGTCACGATCACTGCATGATATCTAACACAATAGAATTATAAAGGTCATTAGTTGTATGGCAGTCTGAACTCGACAGATAAGAGAAAAAGTGTAAAGTTTATGCAACAAACAAGCCAATAAAAGGTTAGACTTAAGAAAATTAAGTTTTTGTACAAATCCAATAATCAGAGAAGAGTAGGGTGGTTGTTCAGAATTTGTGTATTGAAAATCATACTTCTAACAAGGACATACTAAATCTTACCCAAAATTGCTGAACATTTTTGGGGATTGCCTCGTCCTTGGTTTCTCCAACTTCTGGCAAAGTTAAAATGTAGGGGTTATGTAGTATCAGCTTCTTCAATTTCTCAACATCATCACTGCCAATGAAACATCAAAACACGTTCAGTACGAGTCAACAGTCACAATCCTCAAGAAGACAGAAGGGAGAAATGTAAGCAAGACTTTGCATAGAAGCTGATAATTAACCATCAATTATTGACGGTTTCAAGCAACATCAAGCAGGCACATTCGAGTTTTAGTTACGTCTTACTCCTATAATAGTAAAGAAATGTGTTATCATTATTGCACTTTTAGCTAACATATACATCCCTTTATCTACCTAGCAATAGAGAAACTGATGTAAACTCATAGTTTACACCACAACAATGAACAGGATATGGATTGCTACTTCAAATCAAGAGTCATACTTGGTCATATCCAAAAAATAAATTTGGAACAGGTAAACTTCACACAGCAGTATAACACACCTTGAGGTTGCAGACATGAGAAGGCACTGACAACGTCTAGGTACATGAGCCGTAAGAGCCTTCAAATCTTCTTCATATCCATATGATAAAAGAAGATCTGCCTGAAAACAAATAAAATTTGATTACCACCTACAACATGATGCAGATGAATCAAACTCAAAGGTGGAAAGGAATAGCAGACAACAGAGGGCTTAGAAAATTAGCAAAGTTATGACATTCAACAGGGCTGCAACTGCAAGCTGGTACATAAATAATGAATTAACAAAGCATCAAAGTTAACCAATAATCCATTTGGTACATAGTATGAAAATTTGATTTTTGATTCATACCTCGTCAAGAATGAGAATTTCAAGTGAGTCATTAATGGATGCTGACTGAAATACACCAGCAGACAAGCATTTTGGTATGCAAGCTGGTGTGGAGACCAAAATATCTGGTCGTCCAGCCAGTGCACCTCGCTGCGAGCAAATTTTCTGAATCAATAATTGGTTTCACAAATGCATAATTAGCAAACAAATGATAAGATTGCAAAATATGAACATACCAAATCAGCCGGGTGCATGTTGCTATTCAACTGCACGGCTTTCAACTGGACTCGGCACAATTCAATGAGAGACACAATCTCAGTATAGACCTGTAAATTCACAAAACACACACTTCACTCTCAGATCAAATTTCTGCATATATCACGACTCTAAAGCAATGAAAATGAAGCAGAGATCAGCTAAACATGCCTGCTGCGAAAGCTCCCGAGTCGGGACGAGAACAAAAGCACTTGGAGCAGACTTGTTGTTGCTCGTTCCTAACGAAGCAAACAGCTTCTGGAGCAAAGGTAGGAGGTAAGCGAAGGTCTTCCCAGAACCAGTCTTTGCTCGCGCAACAACATCCTTACCTTCCTGCAACCAAAATTTTGAATATATAACAGACAAAAAATGTAAAGTCTTGAGCTTTCGTGCGCTTTCTCAGCTGCCAAACAAAGGGTAGCGAGAAAAAGGGCTTACGAGGATGAGAGGAATAGCGACTTGCTGAATTGGAGTGGGCTTGTCGATGCCCTTCTTGAGAAGAGCACGAACCAAGCGAGGGTCGAGACCCAATTCTTCGAAGGTCTTGTTTTCATCATCATCTTCTTCTTCTTCTTCCTCGTGCTCCTGGGGTTTGGTGTCTTTGACCGGCTCTTCTTCTCTGGTTTTAGCCATAGCAGGAACAATTTTCAGTGATTATGGGCAATGCCAATTCTGGAGAGGAACAGAGGGAGAGAATGCGTTAGGGTTTAACAGAGGTATAGAGGTTGAAGAAGGTGGCGGGTGGGTCGGGTCGTTTCAGATCCAACTAACTTCATTGGGCCTTGAATAGGCCCATTTTGATACTTCATTTTCGGCCCATCGGCCCATTATAAACCCATTAATCAGACTATTGGATCATATCATCGCCAACCTAATATTAGGTCTTTTCTCACCCTACTAAATTAACAAATTAAATGAATTTAAATGCACAAAAGAGAAGTGTATATGAGAAAACAATTATTAACAAAAGGGTTAAATGTTTTGAGACCTCTGGACTTGTTTTGATTTTAGACGACCATTATTTAGGATTTTTGCTTGTTTTAGACCCTGGACTGTCAAATTTTTTTAATCTAATCCCTGCTACCTATTGCACCATATTCAACAAAACACTCACATGAACAGTACAGAGAGAGACCGAGATTGTTTTCGCTCCATCTAATTTAAAACCCTAATTTTTGAATCTTACCATTTTCTTTGAATCGAACAAACAAGAGCTCAAGCGTCAAAGGTCGACATCCGCAACCGTAATGCTCGCAACCTAATCGGCAAGAATATCCATGTCGCCGATTGCCTAGGCAAGAGCACATCCAAGACCATAATAATTTGAACCGATTTGTCCCATTTTCTCAATTTGTGTCTCTTCATTCCAGATTCTATCCAAGCCATGGTTGCAGAGAGATACACAGTACATACTTAGAATTTATCATTAATGTGTATATTGATTTAACTATTTATATATCATACTTGCCAATTTATCAACTGCAATGGTAATAAATGAAGATATTATAGGATGTCCAATTCATGAATAATCCAAGTAACCATTAAAAGGTAATGGACCCCATGAAAGTAAAAGCACAATCCCATCTCATGTGACTTATTATATGTCACTTTTACTTGTGATCTTGAAATGAATTTTTATTTAACAAAATAGATATAACTACAAAGTTTACGATTTACATTTGAACACGTGTTTGCAGTAGCTTTTGTAATAACCAGTTGTATTAACTAAACTCATACAATTACGTATGAAGTCATTATTTTATTCATTAAATTTAAAAACCAATATGAATCCGTGAAATATACAACTTTCATATTGATGGCTCATGCATATTTAGCGTCTATAGATATTCATAGCCACTAATGTTTGACAATTTACGTCCTCCAATACGTTATTCCTCTGCAAGACATCTCAACAAGAAGTTTTGCCACGATAGCAACCAAGCTTTTGCAACTCCCACAAAAGCTATTGCAGGATTGTAAAGATTGTTTTGCTTTTATTGTTGATTAATATTATTACTAAAATGACCGCATTCCAAGCTCGTACATTGTTAAGACGCATTTTGTTTCGGTTATGATAAACAAGACTTATATTATCATTGATATTTTATCTTCGTAGAATTTGAAATTTTTGGTGACTTAATAGAAAATTTACTATATATTTCAATAGTTGGTCTTAACTTTCACAAATGTATCCATGAAATAATTTCCACACACCATAATATTGACCCAAATTATCAAAAAGTGGGTTGGTGGGCCTTGGAATGGGCCCAGCCCATGATGACATGCATGCCATTTTTTCGGAGAACTAATTAGAACATCAATGAAAGCACATTTGACCATATACCACTTTCGGTGTGAGTGAACAGAAATTTGAATCAATCACAGCCGTCAATTTCGACACGTGTGATTAGACAAGGGTGGTGGGCTCCAAATTGTCATATTTTGTTGCTTCTTTTATCACAAAAATACAAATGTTAATCAACACATGTTTCAGATCTTTTGTCTAATTTTGGTGAGCTAAGCAACTATTTAATGTTTTTTTTTAACTTCTTTCCAAATTTGTTGGAACAAGGTTTTAAAATTTTCTCTACATCTCCTTGTTTTCCACTTTTAGGTTATGTGTTTTTGTGTTAAAGCTTGTGTGATTTGTGGATATATGGCTAATGAATGGGTCCATTTTGCTACTATTGGTATAGAGTTGGTTGTTTGGATATGAATTTAAAATATTTTAAATTTCAATCCGATTTTAAGTTCGTTTTCATCTAATTAGACTAGTTTTAGTTAATTTGATTTTGTCTTGTAATTTTTTTAACTGGATCGAAAAAAGTTATATGTAGATGCACTTTTACTTTTGGTGATTGAAATGTTAGTATAATTTGAAATACTCGGATATTTTAACACTCCAACTTGCTTTAATTGATTTAAAATTTTTATTTAGATTGTCATTAATTGTCCCTCTAAATAATGTGACTATAGCATATTAAGGCTACTAACCAAAACTTATAAATTATAATCTATCTCAGCTAAAAATACATATTTTCATGTAGCAAAATGGAGCCCATAACTTTACCATTTAACCTATTTTTAGAAACGAAAAATGCTTGGAATGCCATTTATTTTGTTCAATAAATTCCCCTCCTTGATTCATGATTTTAAGTTCATTTTGAGCAAAAACAAAGGGTATGGAAATTTTGTTTTTTTTTTCTTTGAAATGAACATTGTATTATTTTAATTATAGACCAAACGTTACAAATATGAAATAGTTTACCCATTCCTTCAAATCTGACATAGAACACGACGATTTAGCTGAAACATAAGTTACCTGATTCGCAAACTTACTAACGAAACCAAAATCTATGCTAGTTTTATGCTCAGCAAGATTTAAGATACCACCCACAATCAAACCGAAGGCACTGATTTTATACTCCCCTTCGATCTGCACTACTTCTACGACTTGAGATGTATCAAAGTCCG